>CM033644.1:21645580-21754611 GCA_019512145.1 Engystomops pustulosus
ACTACACTTGATCTTATACAAAAGGTTCTTAGAAGTGCTGTTTGGGGAGTAGCCTAGAGACAGGGGCTTGGATTGGCGAAAGCTCGCCTGGCAGCGGAGCGCCAGCTCCATGCCAAGATCCAACTAACATAGTTTTAACTGCAGCACCTTTAATCTACTACTAGTTCACTGCCTCCATACATGGTCCCCTTATCAACGAGCTGTGTCAGGCAGAATTTTGGGTTGTTTTCATGGCTTCCATGTAACTTTGTCGCCACCCTGCTGTGTAATCCACAAAATATACTGGCAAACTTTTTCATGTACCGATATTGATTTTTGAGCGTTCTGCTCACCTCCTTTGGTTCCTCTCTGCCACCCATTGGTTTGAAGCCTGAGTCCATTTGGTGTATGTCGCCATGCCACTCTCTAGCCTGCCACTGCTGCCGCTTCTCTGCATGAAGTCCCCTATAGTGTCAGGGTCAATTATTGGATGTTTTAGATGCTATCTAGCTTCATTCTGTCACTCTGTCATGGCCATGCTGTTGCCCATAATTTTGGCATAATGGTGCGATTAAGCAGCCTCAGAGGCATCCATGTATGCTGCCCTGCTGTTTCCTGTCCATTTCCGTGGTGTTCATCCTTTTCTGAGGTTCCCAGGTGTTTGGCCAAGCTTCCCTGTGCAGAGCCTTGGTCCCTTTGGAAAAATGCTCGAGTCTCCCATTGACTTCAATGGGGCTCGTTTATCGAGACGAGCCACTCGAGCATCGGGAAAAGTTCGTCTCGAATAACGAGTACCCGAGCATTTTAGTGCTCGCTATCTCTAGTTACCAGTATCAAAATTTTTAGCTTATATGTGGTGCAACCTTCTGAGATCTTGTAGCTTTCCACCGTCGGTATGATCACTGCACGCCCATATACGGTATATATGGTCTTCATTTTTCTTCTTACTATATTGTGTTCTATCAATACAAATGATGATGTATTGACTAATTAAATTGATATGCTGTGTGAAACATCTGACTGAACAGTGAAGAACACAGTGAAAATAGTGAACACAGAATCATTAAGTGAAAAACACATTGAAAAGAACACAGTGAAGAACACATTGCAGATGTTTCTTCTGCTAAGTTCTGCTTAACTTATCCGAAACACGAGTGCCGAACGGTGTTCTTCACAATAGTATGTGAAGAACAATGGGGGTCATTTACTAAGGGCCCGATTCGCGTTTTCCCGACGGTTACCCGAATATTTCGATTTGCGCCGACTGTACCTGAATTGCCCCGGGTTTTTGGCGCACGCGATCGGAATTTGGCGCATCGGCGCCGGTATGCACGCGACGGAAATGGGGGGCGTGGCCGAACGAAAACCCGACGTATTCGGAAAAACCGCCGATTTAAAAAAAAAATTTGTGTCGCGAAAATTTCACTCACCTTCATCTGGATAGGCCGGTGTATTTCGAGGCATTCCAGCGGACTTCAGCGCAGCAGCGCCACCTGGTGGAGTCAGAGGAACTGCTTTGATGAATCCCGGCCGGACCCGAATCCAGTGCAGAGAACGCGCCGTGGATCGCGAACGGACCGGGGTAAGTAAATGTGCCCCAATATGTGTGAAGAGAACACATTGCAGATGTATGAAACATATGCAATGTGGTTCTTCACACATAGGGAAGATTTACTTACCAGCCCATTCGCGATCCAGCGGCGGGTTCTCTGAGGTGGATTCGGGTCTTCCAACGATTCACTAGGGCAGTTCCTCCGACGTCACCAGATGTCACTGCTGCGCTGAAGAGCATCGGAATGCACTGGAGGACACCGAGCCCGGCTGAGTGAAGGTAAGCGCGTGCCAAGCAACCCTTTTTTTTTGTTAAAATGCGGTGGTTTTTCGAATCCGTCAAGGTTTTCGTACGGCCCACGCCCCCAGTTTCCGTTGCCTGCATGCCCGATGCGCACAATCCGATCACGTGCGCCAAAAACCCGGGGCAATACAGGGAAAATCTGCGCAAATCAGAAATATTCGGGTAACACGTGAGGGAAAACGCGAATCGGGGGCCTTAGTAAATGACCCCCATATTGTACTTCACTACTATTGTGAAGAAACACCGTTCGGCACTCGTGTCTTCGGATACATTAGCAGATGTACGGAAACATCTGCAATGTGTTCTTCAGTGTTTCGTTAACTAAATGCTCGATCTTGAGCCGGCGAGAGACTCGTCTGAGCAACGAGCCATTTCGAGTACTCTAATACTCAAACGAGCATCAAGCTCGGACGACTATACTCGCTTAACTCTAGCCGGATCATTGCTTAATGCTTTCATCTTAGGATCTTAAATGTTCCCTGATGCTTGTCTACCTTAAATTTCCATCTCTGAACCGCTCAAAATGAGTGAGATTCATGCAATTTTGGATGATAACGTGCAGTCTATGTTGATAAATGCATGATAAAATACCTCACAATTCTCATGGCTAAAGGGTTGGCCACTATTTTACATAAATTGCCTATGTGCCTTTATGCGTTGTTAATAATCCCTGAACGTACATCAAGTGATTCAGCAGTTCTGATACTTACTTTTTTACTGTTAGCAGACTTTGTGAATCTTTCTTTTCATCTCGGAGCTCTGCTAAATAGGTGGAGCCTGTAGCACAGTATGACAGTAGACTCATTGCATTACTAAAATCTGGCGCGGAGCTTGCACTTACCTTCACTCAGCACCGGCTCGGTGAACTTCAGTGCGTTCCATTGCTTTTCAGCACAGCAGCGCCACCTGGTGGAAGGCGGAGGGAACTACCTTAATGAATCCGGCCGGACCCGAATCCACCGCATAGAACGCGCCGCTGGAAGCAAATGGAACGGGTAAGTAAATCTGCCCCATTCTGTTCTCTTCCCATCCCTCTTCCATTCTCCATCATTGTGAGAAGAGTGACAGAAGGAGACGTCACATGGACAACCTGGAGAATGGGACGACCTGGAGAAGAGACAGAGGTAGCAGCTGTGTGTATACAGAGTGCCGCATCCTGAGAACAAGGAAGGGCTGTGGCTTTCAATGGCGGCAAAGACACAGATGTATATAATGCGGAGAGACAAATCTACAGGTTTTTGAAAAGTGGCCAACCCCTTTAAGAAGTTCTTAAGAACCCTGACCCCTAACTGTGCCAGAATCCAAAGCTGAGATATTTTGTGCACAACATGGTGAACTCAGTGAATAGTTATAGAAAGGCCGAGTCCAGAATGTATTCTCAGATGTTTCTACTTCCATCTTTACTGTAATCTATCTATATTTATTTTATACCTGAATGTATTACCACAAATGGACATTAGATTGAGCCTTTAGCTGCGAGGATTTATCAGCACCACTGGGTTACATTTGCTGGGCTCGGTTGGAGTTCTATTGATACAGAAAATGACTACAATTGAGGAGAGGTTGCAGAGTAAATTGGAATAGGTTTTGTATTGTGTTCCTCTATTTCCAGGTTTTTTTCTGATTTTTCTAAAAACTATTGGATTTCGGTCCTTTTATTAACTATGCCTGCAATCCCCACAGAGGATACATGTTTTATTCTGGCAAAAACTCCATTAGTATATATTTTACTTTTTACAATTATTCTATAATGTTCTAAATTCATGTAACTCTTGTTTTTTGGAGGGACACAAATGTTGGGGTGATGAGAATTGGATTTTATAGCCTTTTAGCATTCACAGGGTTTTAACTCTGGGATGAAAGAATGATCCTTAATTGAGAACTGTATAACTTTGCAAACAATGAGGCAACAAGCTTGAGGTTTAGAATTCTTAAAGGGAACCGTCATCAGATGAGACCTCATTAAACATAGACCAATATGAGGTCAGAATGGATA
Source organism: Engystomops pustulosus (assembly GCA_019512145.1). Taxonomy (NCBI): domain Eukaryota; kingdom Metazoa; phylum Chordata; class Amphibia; order Anura; family Leptodactylidae; genus Engystomops; species Engystomops pustulosus. Next base: position 21,649,411 of record CM033644.1, read on the forward strand.
ACACCTTTAGATGTATACAGGGACATAAGTAACCATCTCTCCTGAAGTCTGGTTAATGATGTCACAGCGGAAGGGACATACTAGGCAGGGAGAGCTGGACTTCAGTGCTTAACTTTCCGCCTCTGTTACTTTACCCAACCAATTTCCATCTCACATTAACCCCTTAATGACCTGTTTTTTTCATTTCTATTTTTCACTCCCCACCTTCAAAAATCTAAAACTTTTTAATTTTTACACGTAAAGAGCTGTGTGATGGCTTTTTTTCTGCGTAACAAATTGAACTTCATAGAGACGGTATTTAATGTTCTCCGTGTGACTGGGAAGTGGGAAAAAAAAAATTCCAAATGCAGTGAAAATGGTGAAAAATGACATGTCTAATTATCTTTTGGTCGGTACGATGCAGGGATACCAAAGGTTTTATTTGTTTTCATCAGTTACAAAATTAAAACCTCCTGTACAAAATATTTTTTTTGATTTTGCCATCTTCTAGTGCTAATAACTTTTTATACTTTAGTGTACGGAGCTTTGGGAGGTGTAATTTTTTGCAACTTTTGATGGTGTTTTCTTGCTATCATTTTTGGACTGTGCAATCTTTTGATCACTTTTTATTGATCTTTTTATTTTTTTAGAAATGGCAAAAAAGTGCCATTTTCGACTTTGGGCGTAATTTCCATTACGGGCTTAAAAGCAGTGAAAAAACCGTTATATATTATGAAAGATCGGGCATTTTTGGATGCGGCGATACCTTATTTGTTTATGATTTTTACTGTTTATTAATATTTCTATCAGTTTTACGGAAAAGGGGGGTGATTTGAATTTTTAGAGGTTTTTGTTTATAATTTTTTTTTTTACTTTTTTATTTTTACTTTTACTATTTTTAAGGCTACCTAGTAGCCTAGTACTTTAACCCTAGGTAGTCTGATCAATCCTATCATATACTGCCATATTACAGTATGGCAGTATATGGGGATTTTCCTCCTCATATATTACAATGTGCAATTAGCACATTGTAATGAATGGGTTAAAACGAGACAGCTGGGTCTTTGGAAGACCCGAGGCTGTCATGGCGATGGATCAGCGCTCCAATGACATCACAGGGAGCGACAATCAACGGCAAGATGGCGGCAACCATGCAGCACTCATGGTGGGGGGGAAAACATGTTTCTTACCTGTAAACCTTTGCTGCAATATGGCGGTAAGGGGAAAGGTAAGTGTAAAAGCTGATTTTCTGGATGATTTCTAGCACACAGGCCCATGAAAGAAAGTGTAAATCGCTTCACAACATACGGGCAAGTGGTTATTAGATCGATTTGCTGGACAGGTTCCTTTTAATAAAGGAAACCAACATTGTAATTTCTAAGTAGTTTTAATATAAACAAGCTATGGCTTCAATTTGTGACACTTCTGACATTTCTTCCGCTTGGATCACATGGACATCACCCACATCTGTGACTAGTTGCATTTATTTTTTGTTTGGCACCACCTCTGTTCATGACAGTCTTTACAAAAGCTCAGTGTTTTCAGAACAGTCTCTAAGAATTCTGGCCTCAGTTTATTTTTTTTTTTGCATTGTCATTGGAAAAAAATTCTCCCACTGTTTTCAAGCACAAAAGAAGCTTTGACACAGTTTTTCCTGTGTAAAGATATACGGCAAAGAGGCAAAATCTAGTGAATGATTCCTGATGGGCCACGGTTGCTCTCAAGAATCCTTGGAAAATTAATATGCAATAATATTTTCCCATGCAAAAAATTAAAACTGTGCCTCTTGCTCTGCCTTCATAATGGTAGTGCTAGAGGCACAAGATATTTGGGACTTTTTATCTACAATGACTGGGGATGAGCAGAACCTGTTTCAGTTCAGGTACCCACCGGAATGCTCATCCCCACTCGTAAACTAAAGTTCGGAAAATTCCACTGGCGCATATAAAAAAGGTCGACTCCAGTATCTCTGCACACTGAAGGGCCCTGTAACCCACCACCAGGGGCGGGGAGGAGCAGTTTAATGTGTTTCTTGGGCCATAGCTTACGCAAGCCCAGATATAAGCAGCATGCCACTGATGGTTTGGCCCTAGCAGAGCCTTGAATACAGAAGGTGGGCCTAAAACACCAGCATATTTTCTATAATCCCTCTGAGGAGTCTGTTTTTGACGAAAGGCGTCAGGGGAATTTGGCACAGACAGGGGGGCATGCGTTCTCACGACAGGGTGAGCTGGGACTGTCCTTTTAAGGGCGGGAGTCATTCGGGGTTGCTTAGGGACAGCAGTCTCACTTGCCCACCCTGACCTCTTGCCGGGTAAGCACACGAACGTCAGAATCACGGATAAGGACCTAAAGACTTAAAAAGATGGGCTTATGTGCTACCACTAGTCCTTTGAGGATTATGTTTTTAGTAGGAATATTATACTCTCATTAATTTCCTTGCATTGCACTTTAGGCCACATGACACTTAAGTGCGGCTTATGTGTACTTAATAAAAGTTATATTTTAGCACATTTTGTCACTTTACCCCTATTTTTGATTTTGTTTCTGGATAATAAACGTTAAGGGTGAACTACTTTTGTGACCAATTGTTTAGCTGGATTTACCTCTGGCAACCGAGCCTCAGTGGGCCCCTTTGCAGTGATCTCATGTGGCGGCCATTACAAATCAGAAACTAAAACATTCTCCGATTCCCTAAAATATTGCCCTAGTCATCATACCAAACAGCCCCCTCATGATTATTTTATATAAACCCCCTCAGCCCCTATGGATTCATTCAGCCCATGGATTCTTTAAGTGCAGGCTTATGTGGGCCCCCCCAGCAGTCTGGGCCTCGGCACTTGCCCGGGTATGCCAGTGCTGGCACCAGGCTGTCCATAGGTCAGATCTTTAGTTGACCTGTAGGCATGTGACAGCCAATACATCTACATGCAGAGATCCGGTGCACCGTTATACTATAGTGAAGCAAAAGAGATGGGTCCATAGTAACGAACAGCAGCATTGGAAGTGAACAAGGGCTTCATTCTGCTAATACATATGGAGCATCGAGCTGTACATAAAATGAAGGGATGAAAATATGATAAAAAAAACATTAGAAAATATGTGTGTGTTTGTTGTTGTCTGTTGATCTCCAACAGCATTTCCTGGCACCTATTTTTTCTATCATTACAGAGCTGTTTGCTGAGGGCCAGCATAGAGGAGAATGATCTTCGGAGATGTGAAACAGCTATAACATAGCAATCATGCTCTGCTTGAAGTTGCTAGGCTGAGAAGTACACCACGGTGGCAATGTAACTGGATATCACATCAACAACTCTCGGAAAAATCACAGAAAGCTGCATAATTCCCTTCACTTGCGGCTTTCTGATAGTTCCACGTTTCAGCTTTAGTCAGACAATCCCTTGATCACAGGTGTTAGCGGTGGGAGGAACACAGCGGAGGGGCTCTTTAAAGCTCGCTACGTTCAACCACATTTTGATGAGGGTTTAAAATGTAAATGAAAAGACAGAAGCCGGGACATGAAAACATCTTTAAACTTGCAACAAATCATTTTTATATGATAGAGTCCTGGGCTTTTTTCCAAGTACAGCTATTTGCCCTAATGCAGACTGATTTCTGGAGACTTAAAATAACTGGGATACTCTGTGACTGGCAGAAGCCGAGGGAAAGAACTGCCAAAATCAGACTTGATTTTTTTTTTCTTCTAGTGAAGGACTCAAAATGATGTACAGTTACATGGCTGCATAGGAAGAACACCCCCAAACCCCCCCCCCCCCCATACATGAAAGGGCAAGTAAAACTGCTGGCAAGGCAAAAACTGACCTCCGACGTCAATATTCAGGAGGACCCAACTTAGACTGGGACTGTGCCAAGCCGTCAGGAACCCTCACTCCCACCGTAGGGTTGTGTCTTATAATATTTTATATGTAATGGCCTCACGTCTCCATACATCGTTTTGTTGGTGTTGTTTCTGTAGGGAATCACCTTGTGAAGTATTACAATACATCTTTCCACGTCTTCTTGACTCATAGGTCTTCTGATTTACTATGGGACAGACGTATTTCCGCAGGGACTCTGAGTTCAGTACAGTCAGGGGTTATACTTTCGAGTCATTTTACAAGTTATTTTTAATGCTGTCGGAAATAGATAGAATATATGAAACCGAAGACAAAAACTCGGGGTAACTCATAAGTAGCTCATGTACTGTATTGTTCCCCACTTATGTTATAAGTATTTGACTTTATGAGATAAGAAAAACATGGATTCCACACCAAACATATTGTAGTTTCAATAAAAACTTGTCATCTGACTCTTTTCAACCTTTTTTTTTTATGTATCTTAAGTAGAAGTTTACAAGGTAGAGTATGCCATGTATACAGGTACTGTATAATATCATACTATTGTGTGAGCGGGGAGACTATGGACAAGAAGCATGTGGTGACTGAGAACTAAAGGGATTGTTAAAAGTTATCCCCTATTCACAGGGATGATCAGTGAGGGTCGATTCTATGACTCCACCAATACGAGAAGGGGAGCTCAGTGATAACAGGGAACTCATTCTCGTTGGTGGAAGATCAGATCAAGCATTATAGGGCCCATAGGTGGTTTGGGTGGTTTGGGTGGGCCCAGGGCTCTTAGAAGGCTTGGGCCTGGGCCACCCAAACCACCCAGCAAATTTTATACTATCGCCCATGAAATACCTTTAGCCCAGAAATCCAGACACTTATCCCCTTTGCCTCTAGGTTACAGCAAATACAAAGATCTGGTTGACATAATGGCAATACAGCAGAACAACCAGTTTTCAACATACTCAGGTGCCCATTGTCATGGACTAAGGATGCTTTGTCGGACGGAAACACAATGGCCTGATATATTATCTGTAGCCAAACTGGATCTTATGGCCGTTGAAGTAAGAGTTCTTGCTTACAGAGACTGCCTATAGGCCATATAGTAAGCATGTGGAAACTTATAACCATGAATGCTCCACTAGGGTATTCTGGGAATATTCAAATAAGTTTCCCAGGTATATAAAAGATCATGGTTTTCCTTATACCATTCTGGAAAATTATTTGCATACATTCCCAGAATACAATAATGGAGAGTCAATGACCCTAAGTCAATGGCTATGAGTATCCTGCATCGTCATTAGGCTTCCCTGAAGGTCATGCTTGATGTCAAAGGGGCTGCCTTACAGGGAGCTAAACGAGGCAGGGTTTTCCTTATCCCATCCTAGAAAACTATTTGCATATTTTTTTGAAATGGATCTTATGTATGATCACACTTAAATAATATATATAATACATACATGCATTTAATAACAGTTAGAGCTGATCATGAAACCTTCTTCGATTTTGGTTGGGATTTTTCATTGCGCCAGCAGATTCTGCCTATGCTGAAAGGAACTTATATGGTAAGGCGAATGATGTTTTGGAGAAAGTTTAGGAAAAAATAGGCAATGGAGCGAAAAGATGATGGGGAGCAATGAGAGGTAATGATTATACATGGATGGAGGGGTTAATTGGAGGTAGGTAGAGATTATATATGAGAGTAATGATTATACTTATTGGGAGAGTTATTTGGAAGTAGGTAAAGATGATACTGAAGAAGGGGGGGGGGTGAGGTTAGAAGGGATATGGGGGAGGTAATGATTATACTGGATGGGGGGATTATTAGGAGGTGGTGGTAGGTAGAGATGATATGGGGGAGGTAATGATTTTATGGATGGGGGGATTATTAGGAGGTAGGATAGAGATGATATGGGGAGGTAATGATTTTTACTGATGGGGGGGGTGGTGGAGGTAGAGATGATACAGGAGGAAGTGGGAGGTAGAAGTGATATGGGGAAGGTAGTGATTATACTGGATGGGCGTTTATTTGGAGGTGGGTAAAGATGATAGTTGAGGAAGTGGGAGGTAGAAGTGATATGGGGAAGGTAGTGTTTATACTGGATGGGCGTTTATTTGGAGGTGGGTAAAGATGATAGTTGAGGAAGGGGGAGGTAGAAGTGATATGGGGGAGGTAATGATTATACTGGATGGGGGGATTATTAGGAGGTAGGTAGAGATGATATGGGGGAGGTAAGTTTTTACTTGATGGGGGGTTGGAGGTAGAGATGATACTGGAGGAAGTGGGAGGTTAGAGATGATAAGGGGGAGGTAAAGATGATGCTAGAGGAAGCGGAGAAAGAGATGATGATGAGGACAATAAGGAAATGATACAGGAATGAAGAGATGGTTAGTTGAGGAGGGGAGAGATTATAAGCAGGAAGGGAGAGAGCGGAGAGGTTACTATGGGATTTGATGATCCACATCATTGGATACTTTTTTATTATGCAATGCAAGTTAAATAAATAAGGGAAACTTTTTAAAAACTCTGCTGTTATAAATGAGAAAGTTTTCCTTCCATAATAGATTTTCAAGAGAAAAGAAGGGGGCTTTATTTAATACTGCTCAGAGCATCATCAAACCAAAGCCTGACCCCGCTCTATAGCAAAAGTTACCATACGCTGCCGCTTTTACTGACCTAAGCTCGAGGTAAGTGTTACTTTCTTCTACCGAATGGGGTTATCTTTGGACAGTTACACCAGCTCCCTATACAATAAGGGTCTCCCGGATCAGGGGAGACAGGGATAATTAAGGCTGTGTCTGGCAGTGGTCCCTCAAGAAGCAGACCCACAATGGATTGCTGGAAGGAAAAAAAAAAACGGATTAAACATTAATCAGATCAAACGTTGGAATAGGCCCGTAGAGAGAGTGTTCACATTTAATATTTCAGCAGGCAAATTCCTTTTCTCTTTTAAACACTCATCCGAATGAAATTCAAGACGCAAATGTTCCTTTCTTGTGTATGACAGTACGCTCCAAGCAATATAGAGCCACCGTCCTCCCAGCCACATGACAGTAAACAGATCTGGAATTACAATCAGGTAGCGCTGTGCCTGCTGCCCCTACATACACTCGGTAAAGTAGATCATTTATTATGAAAATCTAGAGTTGAGAATGTGGATTAAGGTTGGCCTAATGGTTATTTTTAAAACGGTAAAGGGTGGTTACCAACATTTAATAATTAGGGCAGACAAAAACTTAAACAAAAAAACATGTGGTTCTTCTATTCTTAAGGCAAAATATCCAATATCCATCTTGTAAGGTCCCTGACCATTGGGCCTGGACAAATAGTTAAGATCCTCCCATTGACACTCCTGTTACTTGGCATAATAAAGACCAGGGGGCTCCGTTATGGTGATCAAGAAGTGGGTCCTAGCCATAACCCACCGATTTCCCATTTATCCCCTATCCAGTGCCTTAGCCTACTTCAAGAGAAACTAAAAATATATATTGATTTAAGAAAGAATTATCTTTCATCCTATAAAATCTGTATTATTGCACTTAGTGCACAATTACCAAGCAAAGGGTTTATCTCTCCAGAATCCTATGTAGAAGAGCGCACAGCGTTGTCTCATTTTGTCATATTGCAGCCGCGAGAGTAATAAGCTCAATTGCTTGGAATCTTCTCCGGTAATATTTACAGTGATTCCTAGCAGCGTGTCTGTGGCTGCATGTGGATCCTATGAAAACCCTCAAATCGTGCTCCAAGTATTAGGCGTTATAACAGATGGGACTTACAATGCATTTATGTGCAGGAAAGGCAATTACTGATCGCTATATCAAGCGGGGAGTAGGAGTCACCGGCATAGTTGTCTATCTTTATCGAGCCATCATGCATAATAAAATAGTGTGGGGAAAACGGTTTATAGTAAAGAGGCTTACATTTACTAAGGCATTTCAGCAGGGATTCAGTATGTATAAGCAGAGAGATCTGCTGAAAAATGGTAAGAAATTCAACATATTGCTGTTACTTAGAGGCGGACAACAAACATGAGGAGGTTACGTTCATTGGCAGTCTCTAGATGGTGATGAGAGAGGAGGCTGATGAAATTTTGTTTGTTAAAATAAATGCGAGGGGCAGAGCAGATGACGTGTCAAGGGCACAAACAAGGGGCAGATTGGCGAAACAAGGGGTCTAAATGCTCCGGGCTCTGTCAAGGCTTTAAAGTTATGGCAACTTCAGTACAGTTAGAATACTCATTGTTTTCCAAACTGGGGGACTTTTAACAATCAGTCTGGGAGAAAAGAACTGGAAAGGAAACCATGCATACATAGAACTGGAACCATGCAGTTTGTAGATGAAAGTAAAGCAAATTGATGCCATTGTATTTAGGTATGCAAGATCGTAAAGTTCTAAGCTGGTATAATTGTTTGGTCAAAAAAACCAATAAAGTCTCCCCTGCCAACATCTGTAGTGCAACAGACTATACAGGCCACCAATCCAGTAACTTCTATTAGGCGGTTGCTCCTCAAACTGGCGTAGAGATTTCAGTTGAAAGGAAATATTGTAGACCTCTGTAAGTCAGTTCCAGCTTCCAGTTTCTTCCCATATGACCACAAAGCAGCATTTGGGTCCTTCAGGGAATTGTAAGTCTGCTTCAAGAGTTCTCTTGATGGGGTAGTGTCGTGTTCCAAATTGAAAAAGCCTAGACTAGCTGTCTCTTTGTCCCTTTTCTCAAAGGCAGGTACCCTGGACAAAGGCTAGGAGTCCAGGATCTATAGCAGAGTCTCAGCCTCTTCCTCAGGCCGGTCAGGCAATCTGGCATGCTATCCTCTTCCAAGCTCTGTATCCAAACTGCAGGACACTAGGGACCATGACTATACCCTTTAATATACCTTCTACTGGGGGGAGGTGTGGATACGTTTCAGCACAAAACAATGACAAAACCATCTCGCATAGACTTACACACACACATAATATTCTATGGCAGCAAGTTTCTAAAGAGGTAAACAAGTTTCCAGACGGCATCCATCTGCATCTCTAGTCTGGATACTTCCTGAACAATTTCTACTATAGCTGTGGAAAAATTACTGGATTCTCTTTAGTTAGAGAGATACAGAGTCAGAAATGTCTTTCTGTGTTATAAATTCGCGCTATAGGTCTATATAGACACAGTAATAATAATCAGACTGTATATCATAAAACATGATAGATTCATGAGAAAAAAAAATATAGGGAAAAATTAAAATTTCTCAAGATCAATGCTCCTCTCATCAGGGCATACACTAGTCCTATATCAATGGGGTATGTGAGCTGCTGGGATGGCACTGATGGTGAACATACCTCAAACCATTATAACAGACTATGTGTCCACAAACAAAGGAACCCCAAAAAAACATGTTGCATGAATTTCTATGCATTTCCACAATTTATATCTGCTATATTGTACATTTCTTGTCCAGTTCTGTCCAATGAAACTTTTTGATATCGAGGCCCCCCAAACAATAGATCCTGTATTTTCCAGTACAGGTAGCATCTCGCTTATGAATTAGTGAGGGGACGTGATTTCAGATGTTGGCTGCTGATAATACCGTTTCTGCTGTCATTTCTGATCAATCACTTCCAATAAACAATAGCAAGCGGCGGCCGGATAGGTTCAGGGTGACTGAGAATTCACTAACAAGACTGACAGCAATCCAGCCCCATATCCTAAAACTCTATTTACTCCCCTATTCTCCACAGAGAGAAGGCAATAATATGGTTATGTGAGATGTTTTTATACTTTGAGGGCATAATCATAATGCAATACATTACACTGTGTAAATAACACATGAAGCTTTGATTAGCAGATGACTAAACTAAAACAGAATTGACAGGTTTCTAGAGGAGAACAAAACTCATTATGGCCTAATGGGCCCGAAGCTTAAAGATTGTATCGGACGGGTGAAATGATGAATTTGGTGAATATACAGTTTCGGCCCTTTAATTAGACAAATAACTAGAAGATTGTATGAACTGGATGTCACAATACTGTAAAGGGGATTTCCAAATATGAGATCTACTTCATAACCACAGGATTCGTCAAAGGACTATTATTATTTGTGAGCGTAGCCTAAACTTCATTTACATTGCATGTACATAAATGTGTTGTAAACATAAAATCAGGGTTGCACGATGCATCAATACTTTCAAAGTGAGAACAATTCAATACCGGGTTTCTGTCATTTTCGGTACTGAATGACTTGTACTGTTCTATAGACTCCTAGTATCTGTCTGCAGGGGATTCCCCAGGGAAGACATCAGGCAGGGAATCCTTGCTTAGATGAGTCGGGATAGCTGCAGGGACTGATCATCAGAGAAATATCACCATGTCCAATATGGAGTCTCTACATCTCCCAGGGCTTCCCCTTACACAACGCTCTAAATTATTCAATTAAATAATTTTTGTCCATCACAGGGATTAAAACTCAACCTCCACGGCTACCTGCCATAAAGGTACAGAATAGAGCCTCTAATCCACTAAACTATGGGCTTACTGGCTGTCAATGGGAGGATTTATGTAACTAGAGCTTCACTACAGCCTCCATAGAGCTATTATTTTTAAGCATATAATACAGTTAAAATAAATTAATAAAAGGGTATCAGACAAAAAAACAATCAGGGCTTATTCAGACAGGATGTTCTGCTGTGCATCTGCAAAAAATGTTGGTTCAGTCCATATTGCATAGTTTTTGTTCAATCCGTACACCATTGTTTTTTTCGCATATGCAAAAAAAGATCAGTTTCAATTCTACCTCTTGCCTGCTCACTTCATTTCCTAGCAACATTTGAGAAAAAAAAGTCTACATGACGATTGTCATGCATGTGCCTCATCTATGGATTCATTAGATACAGCCACCCTCAACCCCATGGATTCCTTATGTTACAGCTTATTCAGGCCCCGGCCACTTGTCAGCGCTGTGCGACCTCTTGAGTTGTATATCTGTGCTGGGGGGGGGGGGGTGGGTGGGTAGGTATAGGATGTGGTTATCTGGCTTAGCTATAACAAAATAGAATAAGTTAACAAAAAAAATGTATATCTAACTATAATTATCTATATAGGTATCGTATTTATTCATGTTGTCTGTTTCATTTCAGTCTCTGTCTCTCCGTCTGTCTCTTTGTCTGTGTGTCTCTCTCTGTCTTTCACTACGTCTCCTCCTGTCTCTCTCCCTGTCTTCCTCTCCGTCTGTCTTTTCTCTATCTTTATCTATTATGTTACCTCATGTATTATTTCATTACAATGTCACCACACAAAGGCGTCTTAGCACATTGCATGTAGTAGCCAATCACAGCCAGAGCTCATATTAATGATTGTGGCAGCAACAGCAACCAATCACGGCTTAGGTTCTAACTGCCACAGTAGCAGCAGACAATGGCTCCTGTATGATGGTGGTAACTAGTGTGTTTTGGAAATGCAGGGGTAAAAATGTAAGAACACTAAACCTAGTCTATGACATTCCTCGAGTCAAGGAAGAGGCTGGCAATATTGGTGATTTGTAAAAGTGATGGTGACGATTGTTTTTAGCGAGGAAATACAAATATACACACCATACACATACACACACATACACCACACACACACAATGAGCTTATATATATAAAGAGACCATGTAGGTAGACACCACTGTACTTACGTATGTCCCATATAAGTCACAGTATATAGTAGCGCAGTGCACCCCTGCATATATTTAGTAGCAGATGTCTCTTACAGTGCGCACAGGTAATGAATTACTATGTCCAATTAACAGATAATTACTACATGTCCCTGATGTTCTAACATAAAGTTCTATGAAAACTATTCAGATTGGGAGTAGCCATAGAGAGACAGTGTGATATTTCCACAGTCAGTGAAGTGATGAGGTAATATAGGTCAAGGATTAGATCTGAAGTATCTGTGCACTTTGGGGGGTTTTGTTCCAATTTCAAAGCCCATTTCTTATACGGTTTTTAGGGGAAAGGGTTTCCATATTCAGGGACCCCTCCTTCTCTTTGGCCCAGATTGGAGATTACAAATTGACCATCCAAAAGTGAGCCACTCATGTTACACAGTTAGTGAAGGGTGGTAACATACGAGGTAAAGCCTGTGTCACCAAGAGGGGGCAAAGGCTTACCCGAGCTACAGAGACGATGCATACTCTAGTATATTATATGGGGTTCTAGAGACAGTGGTGCCCAAAAGTCTATGGAACCGGGTCCGAGGTGACACTTAGAGCCATCGCTGTGGGCACCATGCTTGTCACCCCAAACATAGGAGTTCGCCGACAGGACTCAAGGCCTACTTCTGCCAGTCTCAAGCTTTGATGTTTGTGGTTCAGTGTTACTTTTTTAAAGTGAGATCATTATTGGCTACCTGTAAACGCAGGATTAATAATAAGTGGACAAGCATACAAAATTTTCATCCCCCTTCTACTGTATGATGTTCTATGGACATCAATACAATTGCAAAAACTGTGACAAAGCAAGAAAGTAAACATTTCTGTGTTGAGGAAAAAAGTGGCTTTGTTGTAGATTGGGCAACCGTTTTCTGCTTAAAAGGTTCACCATCACTGTCATGAGTAAAGGAGAAGGCTACATTATACAGTACATAGGTAATATCATATAATAATATATAATAGATAACCACATAGAAACTGATCATTAAATGGCAATTTTCCATAATGATGTTCAGTACTATGGGAATACATTGTCCTCAGCGATTAGCAAGATAGGACCATGTAAGTGGCGGCACCACCATGTTCAGCGCACCTCCATTTTGTAAAGTAGGGCTTAATTGTAGTTCCCATGGTGCCACCAACTATAAAGGGACAAAGGCCTCCTCCTGCTATCGGCTCCTTCCAGTCATTGTGAGGGCTTTGGACTATTAGACCCCAGCACCCAGTAAAACATTAATTGGTGTGGTTTTTGGTCATCACCACTCTTATGGATTGGATTAGTATAATAAAAAGCTAAAAATATTGAAACTTTATTAGAGGCCAGAAATGCCTTATTTTATTACCACCAGATCACAGGGTTGCTTCCTTTTAAAATCCTTCTCTTTTAAGAAAACCAGGCATTGGTGTTCTTCCCAAACCAGTTTCAGACTTGGTCCACCAGAACACTGAAATCTTCCATGCGTTCCAGGCTCTAATCTGAGATAGCTCCTAAATATACATTAGTAGAAAACCACCTTATTTGGAGGCGGGGTGGGGTGGGGTCTTTGTTCTAGGGTGGGCCCCACAATGCAATGTATTGATTGGTGGGACCCAGGAAAAACCCAGTCAGAATGCTACGAATCCTTGGACGTCAAAGTAAAATGCATTGCACAACTTTCACAAGTGGATGGACTTTTTGCTTCATGATATGCTACAGGAGACGGTACCAATTGTTTCCCTTAAACAAGTTTTCCCATCAGGTTTATTGTCAGGGTTTTTTTTATTATAAAGTGGAATGAGTCCATTAGTAAATATCCTTGGGTATATTCACGGCCAACAACGCTTAATTTAAAATGCTCATTTTTGTTTTTGGAAATGTTGTTTTTTAACATTAAAAAAACCATGTGTCAAAAAACTAGATAAAAAGAAACAAGCTGAGAGCTCATTTCGAAAGAGACATAGGAACTCATATATGAACTATCAATCTCGTGTAATACTGTAGCCAGATGTACACACGAAGGTCCCACAAGACTGGCGGGCCTACGACTCCAGGTTGATCATGTAAACTTTTTTGGACTGCCACATACAGGCACTCAATCTATTCCATTTTTCTGGAGGGCCACCTACCTGCTCCTCTGGTTTTAAACATTTTTTGGACTGCCACATACAGGCACTCAATCTATTCCATTTTTTCGGAGGCCACCTACCTGCTCCATGGTTTGAAAACTTTTTTGGACTGCCACATACAGGCACTATCCAAATTAAATTGTCTCCATAGCAGCCTCCACACTTGTCTCCATTGCTACCTCCAAAAGTCGTCCATATAGTGCCTCCATACATCGTCCCTTATCAAACGAGGTGTGTCAGGCAAAAATTTGGGTTGTTTTCATGGATTCCACATCAAAGTTGTTAACTTTGTCGCCACCAAGCTGTGTTATCCACAAAATATACTAGCAAACTTTTATCATTTACCAATATTATTTCAGCGCTTCTTGCGCTCTGTTTACATTCCCCTCACCCGCCATATCCTAAACTTATAAGAACGCTACTACACTTGATCTTATACAAAGGTTCTTAGAAGTCTGTTTGGGGAGTAGCCTAGAGACAGGGGCTTGGATTGGCGAAAGCTCGCCTGGCAGCGGAGCGCCAGCTCCATGCCAAGATCCAACTAACATAGTTTTAACTGCAGCACCTTTAATCTACTACTAGTTCACTGCCTCCATACATGGTCCCCTTATCAAACGAGCTGTGTCAGGCGAATTTTGGGTTGTTTTCATGGCTTCCATGTTAACTTTGTCGCCACCCTGCTGTGTAATCCACAAAATATACTGGCAAACTTTTATCATGTACCGATATTATTTGAGCGCTTCTTGCTCACTCCTTTGGTTCCTCTCTGCCACCCATTGGTTTGAAGCCTGAGTCCATTTAGGGTATGTCGCCATGCCACTCTCTAGCCTGCCACTGCTGCCGCTGCCTCTTGCATGAAGTCCCCTATAGTGTCAGGGTCAATTATTGGATGTTTTAGATGCTATCTAGCTTCATTCTGTCACTCTGTCATGGCCATGCTGTTGCCCATAATTTTGGCATAATGGTGCGATTAAGCAGCCTCAGAGGCATCCATGTATGCTGCCCTGCTGTTTCCTGTCCATTTCCGTGGTGTTCCATCCTTTTCTGAGGTTCCCAGGTGTTTGGCCAAGCTTCCCTGTGCAGAGCCTTGGTCCCTTTGAAAAATGCTCGAGTCTCCCATTGACTTCAATGGGGCCTCTTATTCTGACGAGCACTCGAGCATCGGGAAAAGTTCGTCTCGAATAACGAGTACCCGAGCATTTTAGTGCTCGCTCATCTCTAGTTACCAGTATCAAATTTTTTAGCTTATTATGTGTGCAACCTTCTGAGATCTTGTAGCTTTACCACCGTCGGTATGATCACTGCACAGCCCCATATACGGTATATATGGTCTTCATATTTTTCTTCTTACTATATTGTGTTTCTATCAATACAAATGATGATGTATTGACTAATTAAATTGATATGCTGTGTTGAAACATCTGACTGAACAGTGAAGAACACAGTGAAAATAGTGAACACAGAATCATTTAAGTGAAAAACACATTGAAAGAACACAGTGAAGAACACATTGCAGATGTTTCTTCTGCTAAGTTCTGCTAACTTATCCGAAGACACGAGTGCCGAACGGTGTTCTTCACAATAGTATGTGAAGAACAATGGGGGTCATTTACTAAGGGCCCGATTCGCGTTTTCCCGACGTGTTACCCGAATATTTCCGATTTGCGCCGACTGTACCTGAATTGCCCCGGGTTTTTGGCGCACGCGATCGGAATTTGGCGCATCGGCGCCGGTATGCACGCGACGGAAATCGGGGGGCGTGGCCGAACGAAAACCCGACGTATTCGGAAAAACCGCCGCATTTAAAAAAAAATTTGTGTCGCGAAAATTTCACTCACCTTCATCTTGGATAGGCCGGTGTATTTCGAGGCATTCCAGCGGACTTCAGCGCAGCAGCGCCACCTGGTGGACGTCAGAGGAACTGCTTTGATGAATCCCGGCCGGACCCGAATCCAGTGCAGAGAACGCGCCGCTGGATCGCGAACGGACCGGGTAAGTAAATGTGCCCCAATATGTGTGAAGAACACATTGCAGATGTATGGAAACATCTGCAATGTGTTCTTCACACATAGGGGAAGATTTACTTACCCAGCCCATTCGCGATCCAGCGGCGGGTTCTCTGAGGTGGATTCGGGTCTTCCAACGATTCACTAGGGCAGTTCCTCCGACGTCCACCAGATGTCACTGCTGCGCTGAAGAGCATCGGAATGCACTGGAGGACACCGAGCCGGGCTGAGTGAAGGTAAGCGCGTGCCAAGCAACCCTTTTTTTTTGTAAAATGCGGTGGTTTTTCCGAATCCGTCAGGTTTTCGTACGGCCACGCCCCCCAGTTTCCGTTGCCTGCATGCCCGATGCGCCACAATCCGATCACGTGCGCCAAAAACCCGGGGCAATACAGGGAAAATCTGCGCAAATCAGAAATATTCGGGTAACACGTCGGGAAAACGCGAATCGGGCCCTTAGTAAATGACCCCCATATTGTACTTCACATACTATTGTGAAGAACACCGTTCGGCACTCGTGTCTTCGGATACATTAGCAGATGTACGGAAACATCTGCAATGTGTTCTTCAGTGTTTCGTTAACTAAATGCTCGATCTTGAGCCGGCGAGAGACTCGTCTGAGCAACGAGCCATTTCGAGTACTCTAATACTCAAACGAGCATCAAGCTCGGACGACTATACTCGCTTAACTCTAGTCCGGATCATTGCTTAATGCTTTCATCTTATGGATCTTAAATGTTCCCTGATGCTTGTCTACCTTAAATTTCCATCTCTGAACCGTCAAAATGAGTGAGATTCATGCAATTTTGGATGATGAACGTGCAGTCTATGTTGATAAATGCATGATAAAATACCTCACAATCCTTCATGGCTAAAGGGGTTGGCCACTATTTTACATAAATTGCCTATGTGCCTTTACTGCGTTGTTAATAATCCCTGAACGTACATCAAGTGATTCAGCAGTTCTGATACTTACTTTTTTACTGTTAGCAGACTTTGTGAATCTTTCTTTTCATCTCGGAGCTCTGCTAAATAGGTGGAGCCTGTAGCACAGTATGACAGTATGACTCATTGTCATTACTAAATCTGGCGCGGAGCTTGCACTTACCTTCACTCAGCCCGGCTCGGTGAACTTCAGTGCGTTCCATTGCTTTTCAGCACAGCAGCGCCACCTGGTGGACGGCGGAGGAACTACCTTAATGAATCCCGGCCGGACCCGAATCCACCGCATAGAACGCGCCGCTGGAACGCAAATGGACCGGGTAAGTAAATCTGCCCCATTCTGTTCTCTTCCCATCCCTCTTCCATTCTCCATCATTGTGAGAAGAGTGACAGAAGGAGACGTCACATGGACAACCTGGAGAATGGACGACCTGGAGAAGAGACAGAGGTAGCAGCTGTGTGTATACAGAGTGCCGCATCCTGAGAACAAGGAAGGGCTGTGGCTTTCAATGGCGGCAAAGACACAGATGTATATACATGCAGAGACAAATCTACAGGTTTATTGAAAAGTGGCCAACCCCTTTAAGAAGTTCTTAAGAACCCTTGACCCCTAACTGTGCCAAGAATCCAAAGCTGAGATATTTTGTGCACAACATGGCTGAACTCAGTGAATAGTTATAGAAAGGCCGAGTCCAGAATGTATTCTCAGATGTTTCTACTTCCATCTTTACTGTAATCTATCTATATTTTATTTTATACCTGAATGCTATTACCACAAATGGACATTAGATTGTTAGCCTTTAGCTGCGAGGATTTATCAGCACCACTGGGTTACATTTGCTGGGCTCGGTTGGAGTTCTACTTGATACAGAAAATGACTACAATTGAGGAGAGGTTGCAGAGTAAATTGGAATAGGTTTTGTATTGCTGTTCCTCTATTTCCAGGTTTTTTTCTGATTTTGTCTAAAAACTATTGGATTTCGGTCCTTTTTATTAACTTATGCCTGCAATCCCCACAGAGGATACATGTTTTATTCTGGCAAAACTCCTATTAGTATTATTTTTACTTTTTACAATTATTCTTATAATGTTCTAAATTCATGTAACTCTTGTTTTTTGGAGGGACACAAATGTTGGGGTGATGAGAGATTGGATTTTATAGCCTTTTAGCATTCACAGGGTTTTAAACTCTGGGATGAAAGAATGATCCTTAATTGAGAACTGTATAACTTTGCAAACAATGAGGCAACAAGCTTGAGGTTTAGAATTCTTAAAGGGAACCTGTCATCAGATGATGACCTCATAAACATAGACCAATATGAGGTCAGAATGGATAACACCTTTTAGATGTATACAGGGACATAAGTAACCATCTCTCCTGAAGTCTGGTTAATGATGTCACAGCGGAAGGGACATACTAAGGCAGGGAGAGCTGGACTTCAGTGCTTAACTCTCCGCCTCTGTTACTTTACACAACCAATTTCCATCTCACATTAACCCCTTAATGACCTGTTTTTTTCATTTCTATTTTTCACTCCCCACCTTCAAAAATCTAAAACTTTTTAATTTTTTTACACGTAAAGAGCTGTGTGATGGCTTTTTTTCTGCGTAACAAATTGAACTTCATAGAGACGGTATTTAATGTTCCTCCGTGTACTGGGAAGTGGGAAAAAAATTCCAAATGCAGTGAAAATGGTGAAAAATGACATGTCTAATTTATTCTTTTGGTCGGTACGATTGCAGGGATACCAAAGGTTTTATATTGTTTTCATACATTTACAAAAATTAAAACCTCCTGTACAAAATATTTTTTTGATTTTGCCATCTTCTAGTGCTAATAACTTTTTTATACTTTAGTGTACGGAGCTTTGGGAGGTGTAATTTTTTGCAACTTTTGATGGTGTTTTCTTTGCTATCATTTTTAGGACTGTGCAATCTTTTGATCACTTTTTATTGATCTTTTTATTTTTTTAGAAATGGCAAAAAAGTGCCATTTTCGACTTTGGGCGCTAATTTTCCATTACGGGCTTAAACGCAGTGAAAAACCGTTACTATATTATGAAAGATCGGGCATTTTTGGATGCGGCGATACCTTATTTGTTTATGATTTTTACTGTTTATTAATATTTCTATCAGTTTTACGGAAAGGGGGGTGATTTGAATTTTTAGAGGTTTTTTGTTATAATTTTTTTTTTTACTTTTTTATTTTTACTTTTACTATTTTTCAGGCTACCTAGTAGCCTAGTACTTTAACCCTAGGTAGTCTGATCAATCCTATCATATACTGCCATATTACAGTATGGCAGTATATGGGGATTTTCCTCCTCATATATTACAATGTGCAATTAGCACATTGTAATGAATGGGTTAAAACGAGACAGCCTCGGGTCTTTGGAAGACCCGAGGCTGTCATGGCGATGGATCAGCGCTCCCAATGACATCACAGGGAGCGACAATCAACGGCAAGATGGCGGCACCCATGCAGCACTCATGGTGGCGGGAAAACATGTTTCTTACCTGTAAACCTTTGCTGCAATATGCGGTAAGGGGTAAAAGCTGATTTTCTGGATGATTCTAGCACACAGGCCCATGAAAGAAAGTGTAAATCTGCTTCACAACATACGGGCAAGTGGTTTATTAGATCGATTTCTGCTGACAGGTTCCTTTTAATAAAGGAAACCAACATTGTAATTTCTAAGTAGTTTTAATATAAACAAGCTATGGCTTCAATTTGTGACACTTCTGACATTTCTTCCGCTTGGATCACATGGACATCACCCACATCTGTGACCTAGTGCATTTATTTTTTGTTTGGCACCACCTCTGTTTCATGACAGTCTTTACAAAAGCTCAGTGTTTTCAGAACAGTCTCTAAGAATTCTGGCCTCAGTTTATTTTTTTTTTGCATTGTCATTGGAAAAAAATTCTCCCACTGTTTTCAAGCAAAAAGAAGCTTTGACACAGTTTTTCCTGTGTAAAGATATACGGCAAAGAGGCAAATCTAGTGAATGATTCCTGATGGGCCACGGTTGCTCTCAAGAATCCTTGGAAAATTAATATGCAATTAATATTTTTCTCCATGCAAAAAATTAAACTGTGCCTCTTGCTCTGCCTTCATAATGGTAGTGCTAGAGGCACAAGATATTTGGGACTTTTTATCTACAAATGACTGGGGATGAGCAGACCTGTTTCAGTTCAGGTACCCACCCCGAATGCTCATCCCCACTCGTAACACTAAAGTTCGGAAAATTCCACTGGCCGCATAAAAAGGTCGACTCCAGTATCTCTGCACACTGAAGGGCCCTGTAACCCACCACCAGGGGCGGGGAGGAGCAGTTTAATGTGTTTCTTGGGCCATAGCTTACAGCAAGCCCAGATATAAGCAGCATGCCACTGATGGTTTGGCCCTAGCAGAGCCTTGAATACAGAAGGTGGGCCTAAACACCAGCATATTTTCTATAATCCCTCTGAGGAGTCTGTTTTTGACGAAAGGCGTCAGGGAATTTGGCACAGACAGGGGGCATGCGTTCTCACGACAGGGTGAGCTGTGGACTGTCCTTTTAAGGGCGGGAGTCATTCGGGGTTGCTTAGGGACAGCAGTCTCACTTGCCACCCCTGACCTCTTGCCGGGTAAGCACACGAACGTCAGAATCACGGTAAGACCTAAAGACTTAAAAGATGGGCTTATGTGCTACCACTTAGTCCTTTGAGGATATGTTTTTAGTAGGAATATTATACTCTCATTAATTTCCTTGCATTGCACTTTAGGCACATGACACTTAAGTGCGGCTTTATGTGTACTTAATAAAAGTTATATTTTAGCACATTTTTGTCACTTTACCCCTATTTTGATTTTTTTGTTCTGGATAATAAACGTTAAGGGTGAACTACTTTTGTGACCAATTGTTTAGCTGGATTTACCTCTGGCAACAGAGCCTCAGTGGGCCCCTTTGCAGTGATCTCATGTGGCGGCATTACAAATTCAGAAACTAAAACATTCTCCGATTCCCTAAAATATTCCCTAGTTCATCATACCAAACAGCCCCCTCATGATTATTTTATATAAACCCCCCTCAGCCCCTATGGATTCATTTCAGCCCATGGATTCTTTAAGTGCAGGCTTATGTGGGCCCCCCCAGCAGTCCTGGGCCTCGGCACTTGCCCGGGTATGCCCAGTGCTGGCACCAGGCCTGTCCATAGGTCAGATCTTTAGTTGACCTGTAGGCATGTGACAGCCAATACATCTACATGCAGAGATCCGGTGCACCGTTATACTATAAGTGAAGCAAAGAGATGGGTCCATAGTAACGAACAGCAGCATTGAAGTGAACAAGGGCTTCATTCTGCTAATACACTATGGAGCATCGAGCTGTACATAAAATGAAGGGATGAAATATGATACAACATTAGAAAATATGATGTGTGTTTTGTTGTTGTCTGTTGATCTCCAACAGCATTTCCTGGCACCTTATTTTTCTATCATTACAGAGCTGTTTGCTGAGGGCAGCATGAGGAGAATGATCTTCGGAGATGTGAAATCCAGCTATAACATAGCAATCACTGCTCTGCTTGAAGTTGCTAGGCTGAGAAGTACACCACTGGGTGGCAATGTACTGGATATCACATCAACAACTCTCGGAAAATCACAGAAAGCTGCATAATTCCCTTCCACTTTGCGGCTTTCTGATAGTTCCACGTTTCAGCTTTAGTCAGACAATCCCTTGATCACAGGTGTTAGCGTTGGGAGGAACACAGCGGAGGGGCTCTTTAAAGCTCGCTACGTTCAACCACATTTTGATGAGGGTTTAAAATGTAAATGAAAAGACAGAGCCGGGACATGAAACATCTTTAAACTTGCAACAAATCATTTTATATTGATAGAGTCCTGGGCTTTTTTCCAAGTACAGCTATTTGCCCTAATGCAGACTGATTTCTGGAGACTTAAAATAACTGGGATACTCTGTGACTGGCAGAAGCCGAGGGAAGAACTGCCAAAATCAGATTGATTTTTTTTTTCCTTCTAGTGAAGGACTCAAAATGATGTACAGTATACATGGCGTGCATAGGAAGAACCCCCCCCCCCCCCCCCCCCCCCCCATACATGAAAGGGCAAGTAAAACTGCTGGCAAGGCAAAACTGACCTCCGACGTCAATATTCAGGAGACCCAACTTAGACTGGGACTGTGCCAAGCCGTCAGGAACCCTCACTCCCACCGTAGGGTTGTGTCTTATAATATTTTATCATGTAATGGCCTCACGTCTCCATACATCGTCTTTGTTGGTGTTGTTTCTGTAGGGAATCACCTTGTGAAGTATTCACAATACATCTTTCCACGTCTTCTTGACTCATAGGTCTTCTGATTTACTATGGACAGACGTATTTCCGCAGGACTCTGAGTTCAGTACAGTCAGGGGTTATACTTTCGAGTCATTTTTACAAGTTATTTTTAATGCTGTCGGAAATAGATAGAATATATTGAAACCGAAAGACAAAACTCGGGTAACTCATAAGTAGCTCATGTACTGTAATTGTTCCCCACTTTATGTTATAAGTATTTGACTTTATGTAGATAAGAAAACATGGATTCCACACCAAACATATTGTAGTTTCAATAAAAACTTGTCATCTGACTCTTTTCAACTTTTTTTTTTTATGTATCTTAAGTAGAAGTTTACAAGGTAGAGTATGCCACTGTATACAGGTACTGTATAATATCATACCTATTGGGTGAGCGGGAGCCTATGGACAAGAAGCATGTGGTGACTGAGAACTAAAGGGATTGTAAAAGTTATCCCCTATTCACAGGATGATCAGTGAGGGTCCGACTTCTATGACTCCACCAATTACGAGAAGGGGAGCTCAGTGATAACAGGGAACTCATTCTAGTTGGTGGAAGATCAGATCAAGCATTCATAGGGCCCATAGGTGGTTTGGGTGGTTTGGGTGGCCCAGGGCCTCTTAGAAGGCTTGGGCCCTGGGCCACCCAAACCACCCAGCAAATTTTATACTATCGCCCATGAAATACCTTTAGCCCAGAAATCAGACACTTATCCCCTTGCCTCTAGGTTACAGCAAATACATAAGATCTGGTTTGACATAATGGCAATACAGCAGAACAACCAGTTTTCAACATACTCAGGTGCCCATTGTCATGACTAAGGATGCTTTGTCGGAAACACACTGGCCTGATATATTATCTGTAAGCCAAACTGGATCTTATGGCCGTGAAGTAAGAGTTCTGCTTACAGAGACTGCCTATTAAGGCCATATAGTAAGCATGTGGAAACTTATAACCATGAATGCTCCACTAGGGTATTCTGGGAATATATTCAAATAAGTTTCCCAGGTATATAAAAGATTCATGGTTTTCCTTATACCATTCTGGAAAATTATTTGCATACATTCCCAGAATACAATAATGGAGAGTCAATGACCCTAAGTCAATGGCTATGAGTATCCTGCATCATGTCATTAGGCTTCCTGAAGGTCATGCTTGATGTCAAAGGGGCTGCCTTACAAGGGAGCTAAACGAGGCAGGGTTTTCCTTATCCCATCCTAGAAAACGTATTTGCATATTTTTTGAAACTGGATCTTATGTATGAATCCACTTAAATAATATATATAATACATACATGCATTTACATACAGTAGAGCTGATCATGAACCTTTCTTCGATTTTGGTTGGGATTTTTCATTGCTGCCCAGCAGATTCTGCCTATGCTGAAAGGAACTTATACTGGTAAGGCGAATGATGTTTTGGAGAAAGTTTAGGAAAAAAATGGCAATGGAGCGAAAAGATGATGGGGAGCAATGAGAGGTAATGATTATACTGGATGGAGGGGTTAATTGGAGGTAGGTAGAGATTATATATGAGAGGTAATGATTATACTTTATTGGGAGAGTTATTTGGAAGTAGGTAAAGATGATACTTGAAGAAGGGGGGAGGTAGAAGGGATATGGGGGAGGTAATGATTATACTGGATGGGGGGATTATTAGGAGGTAGGTAGAGATGATATGGGGGAGGTAATGATTTTACTTGATGGGGGGGTTGGAGGTAGAGATGATACAGGAGGAAGTGGGAGGTAGAAGTGATATGGGGAAGGTAGTGATTATACTGGATGGGCGTTTATTTGGAGGTGGGTAAAGATGATAGTTGAGGAAGTGGGAGGTAGAAGTGATATGGGGAAGGTAGTGTTTTCTGGATGGGCGTTTATTGGAGGTGGGTAAAGATGATAGTTGAGGAAGGGGGAGGTAGAAGTGATATGGGGGAGGTAATGATTATACTGGATGGGGGGATTATTAGGAGGTAGGTAGAGATGATATGGGGGAGGTAATGATTTTACTTGATGGGGGGGTTGGAGGTAGAGATGATACTGGAGGAAGTGGGAGGTAGAGATGATAAGGGGGAGGTAAAGATGATGCTAGAGGAAGCGGAGAAAGAGATGATGCTGAGGACAATAAGGAAATGATACAGGAATGAAGAGAGTTTATGTTTGAGGAGGGGAGAGATTATAAGCAGGAAGGGAGAGCGGAGAGGTTACTATGGGATTTGATGATCCACATCATTGGATACTTTTTTATTATGCAATGCAAGTTAAATAAATTAAGGGAAACTTTTTAAAAAATCTGCTGTTATATAATGAGAAATGTTTTCCTTCCATAATAGATTTTCAAGAGAAAAGAAGGGGAGCTTCTATTTAATACTGCTCAGAGCATCATCAAACCAAAGCCTGACCCCGCTCTATAGCAAAAGTTACCATACGCTGCCGCTTTTACTGACCTAAGCTCAGAGGTAAGTGTTACTTTCTTCTACCGATTGGGGCTTATCTTTGGACAGTTACACCAGCTCCCTATACAATAAGGGTCTCCCCGGATCAGGGAGAGCAGGATAATTAAGGCTGTGTCTGGCAGTGGTCCCTCCAGGGAAGCAGACCCACAATGGATTGCTGGAAGGAAAAAACGGATTAAACATTAATCAGATCAAACGTTGAATAGGCCCAGTAGAGAGAGTGTCACATTTTAATATTTCAGCAGGCAAATTCCTTTTCTCTTTTAAACACTCATCCGAATGAAATTCAAAGACGCAAATGTTCCTTTCTTGTGTATGACAGTACGCTCCAAGCAATATAGAGCCACCGTCCTCCCAGCCACATGACAGTAAACAGATCTGGAATTACAATCAGGTAGCGCTGTGCCTGCTGCCCCTACATACACTCGGTAAAGTAGATTCATTTATTATGAAAATCTAGAGTTGAGAATTGTGGATTAATGGTTGGCCTAATGGTTATTTTTTAACAGGTTAAAGGGTGTTACCAACATTTAATAATTAGGGCAGACAAAAACTTAAACAAAAACAATGTGTTCTTCTATTTCTTAAGGCAATAATATCCAATATCCATCTTGTAAGGTCCCTGACCATTGGGCCTGGACCAAATAGTTAAGATCCTCTCCATTGACACTCCTGTTACTTGGCATAATAAAGACCAGGGGGCTCCGTTATGGTGATCAAGAAGTGGGTCCTAGCCATAACCCACCGATTTCCCATTTATCCCCTATCCAGTGCCTTAGCCTACTTCAAGAAACTAAAAATATATATTGATTTAAGAAAGAATTATCTTTCATCCTATAAAATCTGTATTTATTGCACTTAGTGCACAATTACCAAGCAAAGGGTTTATCTCTCCAGAATCCTATGTAGAAGCGCACAGCGTTGTCTCATTTTGTCATATTGCAGCCTGCAGAGTAATAAGCTCAATTGCTTGGAATCTTCTCCGGGTAATATTTACAGTGATTCCTAGCAGCGTGTCTGTGGCTGCATGTGGATCCTATGAAATACCCTCAAATCGCTGCTCCAAGTATTAGGCTTTATTAACAGATGGGACTTTACAATGCATTTACTGTGCAGGAAAGGCAATTACTGATCGCTATATCAAGCGGGGAGTAGAGTCACCGGCATAGTTGTCTATCTTTATCGAGCCATCACTGCATAATAAAATAGTGTGGGAAAACGGTAAAAGAGGCTTTACATTTACTAAGGCATTTCAGCAGGGATTCAGTATGTATAAGCAGAGAGATCTGCTGAAAAATGGTAAGAAATTCAACATATTGCTGTTACTTAGAGGCGGACAACAACATGAGGAGGTTACGTCATTGGCAGTCTCTAGATAGGTGATGAGAAGGGAGGCTGAAATTTCTGGTTTGTTAAAATAAATGTGAGGGGCAGATATGACGTGTCAAGGGCACAAACAAGGGGCAGATTGGCAGAACAAGGGGTCTAATGCTCCGGGCTCTGTCAAGGCTTTAAAGTTTATTGGCAACTTCAGTACAGTTAGAATTACTCTATTGTTTTCCAAACTGGGTGACTTTTAACAATCAGTCTGGGAGAACATGGAACTGGAACTGAACCATGCATACATAGAACTGGAACCATGCAGTTTGTAGATGAAAGTAAAGCAAATTTATGCCGTTGTATTTTAGGTATGCAAGATCGTAAATGTTCTAAGCTGGTATAATTGTTTGGTCAAAAACCAATATAATGTCTCCCCTGCAACATCTGTAGTGCAACAGACTATACAGGCCAATCCAGTAACTTCTATTAGGCGGTGCTCCTCAAACCTGGCGTAGAGATTTCAGTTGAAAGGAAATATTGTAGACCTCTGTAAGTCAGTTCCAGCTTCCAGTTTCTTCCCATATGCACAAAGCAGCATTTGGGTCCTTCAGGAATTGTAAGTCTGCTTCAAGAGTTCCTCTGATGGGGTAGTTCGTGTTCCAAATTGAAAAGCCTAGACTAGCTGTCTCTTTGTCCCTTTTCTCAAAGGCAGGTACCCTGGACAAAGGCTAGGAGTCCAGGATCTATAGCAGAGTCTCAGCCTCTTCCTCAGGCCGGTCAGGCAATCTGGCATGCTATCCTCTTCCAAGCTCTGTATCCAAACTGCAGGACACTAGGGACCGTGACTATACCCTTTAATATACCTTCTACTGGGGGGAGGTGTGGATACGTTTCAGCACAAACAATGACAAACCCATCTCGCATAGACTTACACACACACATTATATTCTATGGCAGCAAGTTTCTAAAGAGGTAAACAAGTTTCCAGACGGCATCCATCTGCATCTCTAGTCTGGATTACTCTCCTGAACAATTTCTACTATAGCTGTGGAAAATTACTGGATTCTCTTTAGTTAGAGATACAGAGTCAGAAATGTCTTTCTGTGTTTATAAATTCGCGCTATAGGTCTATATAGACACAGTAATAATAATCAGACTGTATATCATAAAACATGATAGATTCATGAGAAAAAAAAAGTATATGGGAAATATTCAAATTTCTAAAGATCAATGCTCCTCTCATCCAGGGCACTACACTAGTCCTATATCAATGGGTTATGTGAGCTGCTGGATGGCACTGATCGGTGAACATACCTCAAACCATTATAACAGACTATGTGTCCACAACAAAAGGAACCCCAAAAACCATGTTGCATTGAATTTCTATGCATTTCCACAATTTATATCTGCTATATTGTACATTTCTTGTCCAGTTCTGTCCAATGAAACTTTTTGATATCGAGCCCCCCAATACAATAGATCCTGTATTTTCCAGTACAGGTAGCATCTGCTTATGAATTAGTGAGGGGACGTGATTTCCAGATGTTGGCTGCTGATAATACCGTTCTGCTGTCATTTCTGATCAATCACTTCCAATAAACAATAGCAAGCGGCGGCCGGATAGGTTCAGGGTGACTGAGAATTCACTAACAAGACTGACAGCAATCCAGCCCCATATCCTAAAAACTCTATTTACTCCCCTATTCTCCACAGAAGAGAAGGCAATATATGGTTATGTGAGATGTTTTTAATACTTTGAGGCATAATCATAATGCAATACATTACACTGTGTAAATAACACATGAAGCTTTGATTAGCAGATGACTAAACTAAAACAGAATTGACAGGTTTCTAGAGGAGAACAAAACTCATTATGGGCCTAATGGGCCCGAAGCTAAAGATTGTATCTGACGGGTGAAATGATGAATTTGTGTAATATACAGTTCCGGCCCTTTAATTAGACAACATAACTAGAAGATTGTATGAACTGGATGTCACAATACTTAAAGGGGATTTCCAGACTATGAGATCTACTTCATACCCACAGGATTCGTCAAAGGCATCTTATTATTATTTGTGAGCGTAGCCTAACATTCCATTTACATTGCATGTACATAAATGTGTTGTAAACATAAAATCAGGGTTGCACGATGCATCAAATACTTTCAAAGTGAGAACAATTCAATACCGGGTTTCTGTCATTTTCGGTACTGAATGACTTGTACTGTTCTACAGACTCCTAGTATCTGTCTGCAGGGGATTCCCCAGGGAAGACATCAGGCAGGGAATCCTTTGCTTAGATGCGTCGGGATAGCTGCAGGGACTGCATCATCAGAGAAATATCACCATCTGTCCATATATGGAGTCTCTACATCTCCCAGGGCTTCCCCTTACACAACGCTCTAAATTATTCAATTAAATAATTTTTTGTCCATCACAGGATTAAAACTCACACCTCCACCGGCTACCTGCCATAAAGGTACAGAATAGAGCCTCTAATCCACTAAACTATGGGCTTACTGGCTGTCAATGGGAGGATTTTATGTAACTAAGAGCTTCACTACAGCCTCCATAGAGCTATTATTTTTAAGCATATAATACAGTTAAAATAAATTAATAAAAGGGTATCAGACAAAAAACAATCAGGGCTTATTCAGACAGGAATGTCTGCTGTGCATCTGCAAAAAATGTCTGTGTTCAGTCCATATTGCATAGTTTTTTGTTCACATCCGTACACCATTGTTTTTTTTCGCATATGCAAAAAAAAGATCAGTTTCAATTCTACCTCTTGCCCTGCTCACTTCATTTCCTAGCAACATTTGAGAAAAAAAAGTCTACATACGGATGTCATGCATGTGCCCTCATCTATGGATTCATTAGATACAGCCACCCTCAACCCCATGGATTCCTTATGTTACAGCCTTATTCAGGCCCCGGCACTTGTCCAGCGCTGGTGCGGCCCTCCTTGAGTTGTATATTCTGTGCTGGGGGGGGGGGGTATGTTCTAGGATGTGGTTATTCTGGTCTTAGCTATAACAAAATAGAATAAGTTAACAAAAAAAATGTATATCTACTATATCTATCTATCTATGTATCGCTATTTATTCATGTGTCTGTTTCTATTTCAGTCTCTGTCTCTCCGTCTGTCTCTTTGTCTGTGTGTCTCTCTCTGTCTTTCACTACGTCTCCTCCTGTCTCTCTCCCTGTCTTCCTCTCCGTCTGTCTTTTTCTCTCTTTATCTATTATGTTACCTCATGTATTATTTCATACAATGTCCCACACAAAGGCGTCTTATGCACATTGCATGTAGTAGCCAATCACAGCTCAGAGCTCATATTAATGATCTGTGGCAGAACAGCAACCAATCACGGCTTAGGTTCTAACTGCCACAGTAGCAGCAGACAATGGCTCCTGTATATGGTGGTAAATATGTGTATTTTGGAAAGTGCAGGGTAAAAATGTAGACACAAAACCTAGTCTATGACATTCCCTGAGTCACAGGAAGAGGCTGTGCAATATTTGGTGATTGTAAACGTGATGGTGACGATTTTTTTAGCGGAAATACAAACATACACACACATACACATACACACACATACACACACACACACAATGAGCTTATATATATAAAGAGACCATGTAGGTAGCACCATGTACTTACTGTATGTCCCATATAAGTACAGTCTATTAGTAGCGCATGGCACCTGCATTATATTTAGTAGCAGATTGTCTCTTACAGTGCGCACAGGTAATAATTACTATGTCCAATTACAGATAATTACTACATGTCCCTGATGTTCTAACATAAAGTTCTATTAAAATATTCAGATTGGAGTAGACCATAGAGAGACAGTGATATTTCCACAGTCAGTGAAGTGATGAGGTAATATATGTCAAGGATTAGATCTGAAGTATCTGTGCACTTTGGGGTCTTTGTTCCAATTTCAAAGCCCATTCTTATACAGTTTTTAGAAAGGGTTTCCATATTCAGGACCCTCCTCTCTTGGCCAGATTGGAGATTACAAAGTGACCATCCAAAGCTGAGCACTCATGTTACACAGTTAGTTGACAGGGTTAACATACAGTAAAGCCTGTGTCACCAAGAGGGGCAATAGGCCTTACCCTAGCTACAGAGAGATGCACTCTAGTACTTGTATTAATGGGTTCTCATAGAGCAGTGGTGCCAAGTCTATGGAACGGGTCTCGGAGGTGACACTTAGAGCCCTCTCTGTGGGCACCCATGCTGTCACCCCAACATAGAGTTCGTCAGACAGGACTCAAGGCCTACTTCTGCAGTCTCAAGCTTCGTGATGTTCTGTGTTCAGTGTTATTTTAAAGTGATTCATCATTGGCTACCTGTAACTGCAGGATTAATAATAAGTGGACAACAATCATACAAATTTATCATCCCCCTTTGTACTGTATTGATGTTCTATGGACATCAATACAATTGAAAACTGTGACAAAGCAAGAAGTAATACATTTCTGTGTTTGAGAAAAATAAGTGGTCTTTGGTTGTAGTTTGGGCAACCGTTCTCTAAAAGGTTCACCATCACTATCATAGAGTATAAGGAGAAGGCTACCATATACAGTACATATGTTATAATATCATATAATAAATATATAATAGACTAGACCACATAGAAACTTATCATTAAATGGCAATTTTCCATAATGATGTCGTACTATAGGTAATACATTGTCACCTCAGCGATTAGCAAGATCGGACCATTGTACAGTGGCGGCACCACCATGCTTCAGCGCACCTCCCATTTTAGTAAGTAGGAGCTTCATTGTAGTTCCCAGTTGCCACCACTATAAATGGGACAAA
The DNA here is from genome assembly GCA_019512145.1 of Engystomops pustulosus. Classification (NCBI taxonomy): domain Eukaryota; kingdom Metazoa; phylum Chordata; class Amphibia; order Anura; family Leptodactylidae; genus Engystomops; species Engystomops pustulosus. The sequence goes on from CM033644.1 coordinate 21,679,902, forward strand.
GGCCTCTGCTTCTGGCTCCTTCCAGTCATTGTTGAGGGCTTTGACTATTAGACCCTCAGCACCCCCGTAAACATTAATTGGCTTTGGTTTTGGTCATCACACTCTTATTGATTGGATAGTTATAATAACAAAGCTAAAAGTATTGAAACTTTATTAGCGGCCAGAATATGCCTTATTTTATTACCCCAGATCACTAGGGTTGCTTCCTTTAAAATCCTCTCTCTTTTAAGAAACCAGCATTTGTGTTCTCCAAACCAGTTTCAGAATTGGTCCACCAGAACACCTGAAGATCTTCCAATGGTTCCAGGCTCTAATCTGATATAGCTCCTAAATACATTAGAAAACCACCTTATTTGGAGGCGGGTGGGGTCTTTTTTCTAAGGGTGGGCCCCAATGCAATTTTATGTGGTGGGCCCAAGAAAACCCAGTCCGAGACTGCTCCGAATCCTTGAGTCAAGTAAAATGCATTGCACAATATTTCACAATGTGGATGGACTTTTTGCTTCATGATGATGCTACAGGTAGACTGTACAATTGTTTCCCAAAAGTTTCCCATCAGTTTATTGTCAGGGTTTTTTTTATATAAAGTGAATGAGTCCATTTAGTAAATATCCTTGGGTATATTCAAGGCCAAAAACGCTTAATTTAAAATGCTACATTTTTGTTTTTGGAAATTTGTTGTAAAACATAAAAACACATTGTAAAAACCTAGATAAAAAGAAACAAGCTGAAGCACTTTCGAAGAGACATAGGAACTCTATAATGTACTATCAATCTCCGTGTAATACTGTAGCAGTATGTACACACAAAGGGTCCCACAAGACTGGCGCCTCGACCTCCAGGTTGATCCCTAGTAATTGTATGGATGACGTCAATGCATATGCGGGCCGAAGAGGCAGAGATCGTAAAAGGCGAGCCGCTGATTAAACTTCCACCATAATCTCCGAGCAGATTCACTCTCCAAAGGTCAGCATGGTTGGTTTCCTTTGGCCCATTAAAGCCTAAGTATCTATTATACGGTCTAAGAAACATATTAGAAAGGTCAGTCTCAGTGAAGAATTTTATGTTTCAACAGGGTAATAAGGGAATGTGACCGTAGCTTTTTTTTTTTACTAGAACATATTTTATATTAGTTTTTGGAAACAGTGAGCGTGAGAGGAGGGATCATAAACAGGGATAGCCTAGGTCTAGTTACTCTCGCCTGATATATAGGCATCGTGGGCTTTTATGCAAGGAATTTTCATTAAAGTGGATGACAGAAGAGCTAGACCATGTCTAATTCCTAGATGTTTATATCTATGTTTTCTGAATATGCAATAAAGGATACAACCTAATAAACTGGTTGAGCAAATATCTGAGATAAATGTCAGAGACCGAAACTGGTTGTAACCCTTTGTACCCTTTATGATCAGCCGCAATAAATCAGAGATGTAGCTGAACTCCCATGGAAATTGTAGCATTGCTCCGCCAACGAAAGGCAATAGTTGGGCAAAGCCTCATTTTACAATCTTTCTATTCCTATTGATCATCACCCCGCTACACATGCAGACGTGGCTCAACTGAGCATGCATGTGCTTTCCGGGGGTTAGGATAGTAAGATTTTGGCAGGCACCTAAGTTGTGTTAAAATCCAACATATCCTACAATTTATTTCTTCACTATAAGGTCACCTATTGGCAATACATAGGGGGTCATTTACTAAGGGCCCGATTCGCGTTTTCCCGATATGTTACCCGAATATTTCCGTTTTGCGCTGATTGTACCTGAATTGCCCCGGGATTTTGGCGCACGCGATCGGATTGTGGCGCATCGGCGCCGGCATGCGCGCGACGGAAGCTGGGGCGTGGCCGAACGAAAACCGCCGCATTTAAAAACCGAAAAAGTGTCGCTTGGGAAGCGCTTACCTTCACCTGGTCCAGCTCGGTGCATTCCGGTGCGTTCAGATGATTTTCAGCGCAGCAGCGCCACCTGGTGGACGGCGGAGGAACTACCTTCATAAATCCCGTCCGGACCCGAATCCTGTTCAGAGAACGCGCCGCTGGATTGCGAATGGGCCGGTTAAGTAAATCTGCCCCATAGTCCGCTATACCCACCAAAATGTAATGTCTAGGGCGTCCTCCAGATGGGAGAGACCAGCTGAAGTTTTTTAGCCAAAAAAAAGCAAAAAATTAAATTTAAAATTTAATATAGAAAAATTCTTATATATAATATTAGTTAAAAAGGAAACTGTTACCAGCCCCCTCAGGTATGGTTCTTTCTAAAATTTGCTCTTTTATGTGAAATCTCACTCTTTTATTATCAAAAGTGTCTTTTACTATCAAAAATGTCTTCAAAATTAATAAGTCAAGAAGAGGGGCTTTTTGCCTGTGTTGAGCCCCTTTCCAGGCTGAAGGAGGATTGTCATTTCTGATGACCCTATATTGGGCTCCATGGTACTTAGAACCATAGTTCTAGTATCATATTAAACATAAGAATCTAATCTTTCAGAATGAATGAGGTTCTTTGTGCTACAGGACCCCAGATGCATACTGTAGACCATAGATTAGAACTGGATCTTTAGCTGGAGATCAAATTCCCAAATATGTCTAACTGCTCACATATTCATGTCCTATGGATCACACCATCCTGATGTGATTTATAAGATGAGATTGTTCTCACTAAAATGACACCAGTATGGTTTTAAGTCCTACAGAGCCTCAGATATGGGTTGACCACTTGTCTTCATGTTTTTGTAAGGTGTGTGTAATCTCTAATTATGAGCAATCTCCCTGCCAGAACCTTGATCTTATTAATACTATCATAAGGTCCTGGCAGTGTGATTGCTCATGGACAGATAGAGATCACTTTATGGCATAGAGCCATAAGCAGTTAATTAGGTACTCTGTGTAGGGGCCAGAAACTATAACTGCAGCTGCAACTCAGATTGACTTTATTGTATCTATGGCTGGAGTTTCAGGTCCGATGACATTGATGTCACTTTGGCAAGGCTACATTGGTGAGGCCCAATGGGGTCAGATCCTGTGATCACCCAACCATCTGGCCTAAACAAGGCAGAATCTGTTACCAGAAGATAGAGACGGTTGGTACATTTTATTTTTGTGTTCCTACACCTTGTATAAAGTGATGAGAAGAGGTACATTTACTCCTCTATTTGGTCTCCTAACATCCTTGTATTCATATTGTCAAATATCAGAGAAAAAAAAGTTTGCTTACAACTTTAATTCCATAAATTCGAGCAAAGCGAGAACATGTGTCAGCAATCTAGTGAACAAAGCATAAGCAGTAAGTATGCCGGTTACCGAGAGGGCAAAGGGGGCATTAAGATGCATCAGGATATTAAAACAATGTGATTGCCATACAAGACATCCATCTGAGAGTGTACTTGGGCGACCATACGGGGACGGAAGCGCTTTGTGTTTCCATTTCAAGAGAGCTATTGTTCATTTCAAGCTGCTCTCCGCCTGCTCATCACTAGCTCAGAGATTCTATAATCTTGAAGCTTCCTTCCAAACAAAAATCAGATGTTCAAGTAGGGAGCGATTCTCAAAAAGGTGATATAGATAAGAGTCAACAAGCTATCTGTCCTTGAGTGTCATGATGGAATAAATCAATATGTACACTGATCTATGCAGAAGGGCTGAAGACTCCCATCCTGCCGGGACACAACAGGCACTGGGTGCCATGACTCTGCTTTGTATAGAAGACTACATTCAGATGTATTTTCACTCTTCGGCATGCATGGTTGTGCAGGGTACAGAAGGATTACCTGCATGTAACAACATATATAACACATTTTGATGTCACCATCTTAGCTCTGACATTAGATTCTGTCCATTCTAATGTTTGGATATTACAAATAAATCACTGTACTGAAGGTTAAGCAAAGTTTAGCTGAAATATACTGTAAATCATAATCTAGTGGCCAGGACAGGGTTGGCAAAATCTGACATCTGATTTTTGTTTCCAGTTACATGGTACTGGGGGGTGACTAGGACTACAACCAACCCATGGTCTCCCTGCACCATGGTAGTTACTACTTCTAATGTCACAGGCTGTGCCTGCGCCAGCACCCAGCTCCACTGGAGTGTACATCTCATTCCCCATGTCCATATATATATATATAGTTAATCTATGGGGATAAAGGGGGCCCAGGCTACATATAGTTAATCCATGTGCCCTGAATGGGGCCCAGGGTACATATAGTTAATCCAAAAGGGTGGAGGGGGGTGCATATAATCCACGGAGGGGAGGGGGAGTGCTTATAAATAATCCATTGGGTCTACATGTAATTCGGCTCAGTTGTATATAACTATTCCAAGGTACGACAAGATCTATGTATATAATTACTTTAAGGGGGGGGGGGTTCATATAATTAATGCATGGGGGGTGAGGAGGCTGTATGTAATGAATCCATGCCGCTACGTAAGTTTACTGCAAATGGGCCCTACTGAAACCTGTAGCCGGCCCTGGTCACAGGCAACGTACGCTAGTTTTAGAATAAGCTGCCCGAAATGGATATTGTGGCCTACCAGCACTTATGGCCTGTGGCAGTTTCCAGGGGACCACTGTCACAAATATCTCTAATCTATTTTCCATGCCCGTTAGTGTGCATTTGCGACAAAAAGAAAACTGATGACATGTATGTGCAGTCCTTTTTTTGCTCAGATGATACTGGAGAACCAGGGGTGTTGTTGTCAAATTTTTGTCAACCAACAGTTTTTTTGTTTTCTTTTGCAGACGTGAAAACCCATGGTCTACAGATGCCGTATAAATTCTGGGGGATCCTAAACACGACCAAGACTTATTGAACAGAATTGAAACATACCCTGCAGTTACATACAGAAGAGGTAGAAATATGGGTGATTGATTAGACCACAGTCACCTTACACCGATCGCATCTGATAACACCTGGCTACATAAATGCAGAATCAAGGGCACTTACAGATGTGACTGTAAAGCTTACAAACACATCAATCAGAGAAAATTCTTTTCTAGTGTAACTACTGGTGTCTGCTATCAAAACCGTGAATTCATTAACTGTCGTACCATGGGAGAAGTCTATATGGCCACTTGCCTATGTCCCCTCAACTTTGTGGGCAAAACCATTAAAGATCTATGACTAAGGACCGCAAAGGTCAGAAACGCGTCAGACCTTTTACCCTCTATATTTGTAACTGCTGTTTCCATGAATAAATAAAGAAACAAGCTTCGACTCAAGCAACAGTGAGTGTGGACCTCACTGTTTCTATGTATATGGAAGAAGAGAGGCGTTCTGGGAGGCCAACGCACCGGGAATAGAGCAGGTCTGTGATTGTGTGATCATAGATCACGATTACTTGGACAAAACCATTAAAGACTTCAGAGTTAGAATTCTGGACCACATTGGGAACATCAGAAGAAGGGACAACAGACCTTTGGCAAACTACCTACACCAATTTCATGGTGGCAATCTCAATGTCCTTAAATTTCAAGGAATTGAAAAAATTCGACCAACTTCTAGAAGAGGCAATTGGAATAATCACAGTCTGAAAAAAGAGACCCAATGGGTCTTCCGAATGAAATTCATTAAATCTGATGGTGTAAATGACTCGATTTCATTTGCACCGTTCATAAAATGAGACTCATCTGATGATGGGACCACCGATCATCTGATCACTTGGAACTTATGATTCTTCAGGTTTTAATTTGGACTATGGCACACTAGGCATTAACCCTCTAGTAGGATGATATGGTAGTCATGGGATAACTGTACAAGGCACAATGGCAGTACTGTACACCACTATGGGCTCTATACCCAGAGCCTTATTACCAACAGAATAACATAGACAAGATGAGTACTGATGCCGCATTAATATCACTATATTGTACATGATACGGGTTTGACCCATATAGGTACAATTCATTTGCATCTGCATGTATAAGCACCACATCTTAACTATAGATATCATCATTATCAATGACATCATCAGCATCTGTCTTTTTTACATGTACCCGGTCATATTTTAGAGCTGCTGTCAATCCCATCCGGCTATAAAATGGGTTCGGCTGCTATCCTTTGTTGATCTCTCCCTCTGCCACAATTGGATAAATCAGATATACATACACATATTCACTGGATGATTCAGTCCCTAATCTGATGTGGCAAAGTGTAATGGACAAGCCTATGTCCCAAATTGGGTTGTGGAAGTGCTGGGAACAGGGTGGATTGAGGTGGGAACACCCGAGTCCAACAAAATAACTATTTCCTAAACCAGAATCTGGCACAGTTTATAGATGAATGTTACACCAGCTAGTAGAATACATTGCAAGCCTTATATACTAAGAGGCTGAAGCCTTATACTGTATCTGGTGCATTGTGCTTGGGGGGGGGGGGTGTCGACATTAAGACTGGCTCTCACCTTGTGCCCAGTTTTTATAAACTCCCCTAGCTGGTCTATTATATTGCCTCTTCTGGTCTTTATGTCTCTATAATAACCACACAGAAATACCATCTTAGTACCAGGAGAGTCTAACAGCATAGGCCAGGGGTTCTTCCGGGGTTAAAACCTATCCTCCCCTTTTTTTTTACTTGACAGCCTGTTGTGGAAACCTGTGGGATTAGCCACCCTGACCCAGAAGCATCAGGCCTAAAGACCACTACTCAAACGCCTATTTAATTACAGATACAAAACAAAGTTCCAGCCCCTCGCAACCCTTGGAAGACTTCTTCTGTGCACGGAATGGCTTGACGCTTCACAGATGAATGCACTAAATAAGAAAGGGATCCAGCACTACGAAGATCAGCTTCAAAAGATAACTCTGTTCTTTATTATTAAGAGCTCGGCACCACATGCAAGGTTGACTGTACAGGCAGTGCGACGCGTTTCAACAATTTATGTCTGAAGAACTTGACTAAGACATTAATTGTCAAAGACAAAAATTGGACAGAACCCCCTAGTTCTTCTGCACCATCGGAGAAAAAAGAGGACTGCACATGTGTCATCAGTTTTCATTTTGTGGACCCGTTAGGCACATGTATCTAATCTTGTCACAAATCCACCCAACCTGGAGTAGAAAATAGTTTCGAGAAGATCATAACTAAGAAATAAATGCATTGATCGAAACGCATCGATTTGCCTGTACAGAGTCTACGTTGCAAGTGGTGCCAAGCTCTTAATAATAAAGGACAGAGTTATCTTTTGAAGCTGATCCTTGGAGTGTTGGATCCCTTTCTTTTGTAGCATTGCTCCAGCGCTTCATAATGGAACAACCATCCCATCGCACGTTAACCTCTCAATATGATTACGTTATCATAATATTAAATATCAAGTCCCATGGGGTATAATTGTCTTTTGTGAATAATCCTTTGAACTAATTTCACATCCGTTTTTTGCAATGTAGACTGTACTAATAATCATTACAGAAATCAAGTAACAAACCAAAATAGTGTCAAAATTATATAAAAAAATATATGTAATAAAATATAATAGAAATAAAAATAAACCCTCCAGAAGAAGCAGCAGCAAAGCTTTGCGCCAACCAACCTCTCCATGTATCTTACACACAAGTTAAAGTGATGTATGATTGTCCGAGAGGAAGTGTCAGGATTAAAGCTTCCATTAGACAGGAGAGCTGTCTCTTACTCTGTCCTGTCTGTCACAAGGAATGGCTACAAATAATTACATGCTCAGGACTTATCTGGCGGGTGAGCTGTCCCGCAGAACACCTGACTTTTAGAGATCCTCCAGAGCATAGAAATGACGGTTTTATTTCAGGAAATGGTTTTCTGCATTAAACATCTTTTTTTACTTTGTCTCTCCGGGATAAAATATGGTGACTTCAGAAGGATTGAATGTGACCCTTTAAGACCTCTGGTGCTCAGCCCACTGGTATTCCCGATGAGTGTTGATGACAGAGCAGGGCACTTCAGATAATAGCGCCAAAGCTGGAATCCTACTTGTGCGTATCGGCTACAAAGTGTCAAAGATTCCTGTGAGATTCTTGGCGAAGATTTGAACTTTTTTAGACCTTGAAGAATCAATAAAAGTTACTTGTGATATGAATACTTTACTTTTGTAGGGTTTCTGCTAGTTTGAGGATGTTGGTATTTGCCCATATAAATAAATGAACTTGAATTCATGATATATAAAGATAAATCAAAAAGTTAATAAAAATCCAAGAAACTGAACTCCCCTGATAGACAGGCACAAAACTGTGAGGGTAACCACATCCACTCCAGGTTCTCTGGTTACTAGAGGGTTATCTATGATGTCCATATGTGAACAGATACTGCAAGGCAGCTGTCCATCACAGTCATAAGGATGCATATCTGGATATGGCTCGCAAGCTTAGAAGCCTGCACCAGAACCATTCAGAGAGTTCTGACATAACCTGGAGATCAAAATGAGAGAACAATGAAAGATTGATTTTTTTTAACAAATAAGGTCATCTTCATTGATAAACATTTCTTGTAAGGGGTACAGCTCTTAAATAAATTAAAAGTATTTCAATATAAAACCTTTATTTTGAAAAAAAAAATGATTATCATAATTAGATTACCAATCACGTGTTATTGAAGAAGGTTCTGATACACACTTGCATTCACTCTGCCATGTATCTGTATGAGAGGTCCAAATCCTGATTCAGAAAACATTCCCCAACAATGACACTTCCTCCACCACCATTCACTGACTTCTTTACACACTTTGGGTTCAGTCTTTCCCCAGTTTCTTGACAAACATAATGGGGCACATTTACTTACCCGGTCCATTCGCGTTCCAGCGGCGGCTTCTCCGGCGGCTTCAGGTCTTCCGGCGATTCATGACGGTCCTGCGCCCGATGTTCACCAGGTGTCGCTGCTGCGCCGAGGTCCGCCGAGTTGCATCGGAGTTCACTGATCTCTTCCTGGTGCATGTAAGAATGGCGCGTGCAACTAATTTTTTTTTTTAATGCGGCGGTTTTTCCGAATTCGTCGGGTTTTCATTCGGTCACACCCCGCGATTTCTGTCGCGTGCATGCCAGCGCCGATGCGCCACAATCCGATCGCGGTGCCAAAATCCCGGGGCAATTCAGGGAAAATCGGTGCAAATCGGAAATATTTGGGTAACACGTCGGGAAAACATGAATCGGGCCCTTAGTAAATGACCCCCAATGTTTTCAATCAGATCCAAATAAAATGAAGTTGTGATCCATCACTAAAATGAATTGTGGACTACTTCTACTGCATGTCTACACAACATGCTTCTCAGCAAAGGTGGACTCAGGGGGCCCCTTTGCAGTGAACTCACGTGGCAGCATTTATAATTCAGAAACTAAAACAGTCTCCTGTTCCCTAAAATATTCCCTAATTTTTTATCCCCAAACAGCTGTATCACCGGTCAAGGCAGTTTTGAGGTCATTTACCCACAGACCAGCCTAAAACTTTGTGCCCCTCTGGCCAAGTAATAAACCTGAGCTTCAACATCGCTGCTGCGGAACCTCATAATCAAACCCCTCACGCTGCTGTCGGACCTCATACATCACCCTCAAGCGATGCAGCAACCTCATAATACAGCCCCTTGCGTGCGCAGAACCTCATAATACAACCCCTCAGCTGCTGCGAACCTCATAATACAAACCCTTTAGGTGCTGCAGAACCTCATAATACAAACCCTTCAGCTGCTGCGGAACCTATAACACACCCTTCAGCTGCTGCGGAACCTCATAACACAACCCTTCAGCTGCTGGCGGAACCTCATAATACACCCTTCAGCTGCCTGACTCATAACCACCCTTCAGCTGCTGCGGAATCAAACCCCCCTTCAGCTGCTGCGGAACCTCATCTACACCCCTCACGCTGCGGAACCTCATAATACCCACCTCAGCTGCTGCGGAACTCATCATATAACCCACCTCATCTGCTGGGAGCCCTCATAATACAGATCCTGCTGCTGCCTACATCATAATCACACACTTCATCGCGCTCAATACATCATAATACACGTTCCAGACTCTGCAGAACCTCCTAATACCAACTTTGCTGCTGCAGAATCTCATAATACACATCACTCTGCTGAAACAGAAGCCTCTCTCCTTCTCATGTACATCAACCCAACAGGCATTCACCACATGCAGCAAGACATATTACAGGCATTCACACATGCAGCAAGTATAGCTACTTGCAGACAGATACTACAGACAAGCATGAGGCAAACCACACACTGACAGACAGATACATGAAAACATAACACATGCAGGGAACACAACATCAACACATACCATACAACTCACTATATGGATCAGTAATACACAGCCATACATGTGACATACCATTACACCCTATGGCAGTGATGGCGAACCTTTTAGAGACCGAGTGCCCAAACTACAAACAAAACCCACTTATTTACACTGATGTGCCAATGTGCCATATTAAGCAGTAATTATTGTTACCTGTTCTTCCACATCTTTTATCGTATCTAATGTCTCCCCCTGAGGCCACCATACAGTTGAAAGAAGGAGGGCAAATTCAACTCTCATTGTAGCTTCTCTCCAGGGTCTCTTTGTTTAGAGAAATGGTGGGTCCAGCAGGACCACAAAGATATGCCCTTCTTTTAACACCCTTCTCACTTTTTGAAGTCAGTTCCAAACAGTCAATGAAGTGTTGCTGTAAAATAGTGCGGAGCGCCAGCATCGCAAAGTTGCCTAGGACTGCAGGAAGATTTAATGGATTTGGTCCTGTTTGGTGAACTCTGTCCTAGGCTGATGGCCTGAGTGCCCACAGAAAGGGCTCTGAGTGCCACCTCTGGCACCAGTGCCATAGGTTCGCCATCACTGCCCTATGGTGTCTGCAGCAGCCCTGGTATCACACTGAGGAGTCTTCAGGCTTCTCCTCCTCCTCCATCTCTTCGTCCCGATTTCTAAGCTGCCAGATCTCTGCTATACTGCAGCTCCGTGTGAAGAGGAGATGGGGGAAGGGTGGGTTAACCCATTATGTGCTGTATCTCACAGGCTGCTCAGCAGCCTCTAACTGTCCTGTGGCTTGTCCGAGTGGGGGAGGTACAGTGCCGGGCACAGGACACTTCCTCAGTCAAAACAGGAAGTGAAGATGTGCACAGCGTGTGTGGGCCCCCGGCAGCTCTCTGGGCCCCGGAACTTGCCCAGGTATGCCGGGTGCTGGAGCTACTTCTACCTGGACCTGTGTGGACTACTTCTACTACATGTCCACACAACATGCTTCTCAGCAAAGGTGAGTGTAACCTTTTGATTCTTTCTGTTATTGAGAGGATTGATCACTGCATAGCGGGCTTTCAGTCCAAATGGTCTTAAACATTGTGACACTGCATGACGAGACAGATCCTTAGCTTGTTCAGTGCTGAACTGTAAAGCTATTCCATCTGCAGTGTTAAAACAATACCCAAGCAGATTCCCTGCATAATCCAATCCTCTCCGTCATCACAGTAGAGTAACCACTTGATGCCGTTACTTACTGTGTATATTACAGTGCAGAGGCTAACCTCTTGACTTTGTACCACAAATGATTCTGTTTTCTACCAGAGGATAAATCATTACTGCTATTACAAATATGAAGTAAGTATGGCCCATTTATGGCAGATTTCCCCCAAATATAACCCAACTGTGTGATGCCATGGAGATTAAAGGGGTTGACCCGACATAGCAAGTTAGAAACTATCCTGTCGATAGGGCTACGAGAGGACATCTTCTTCAAGGGAACTTCACATAGTGGGGGAATGCAAGTTCACCACTGTTTGGGGTTTTGGGGAACCAAAAATGATTGTGATGGATGGATACCTGCATGGTATCCAAGGCACTATCCTCCTTTTCTTCCTCCTGGTTTTCTCCCTTAAGCTTAGCTAGAAGGGAAGAAACTAGACTAACAAGAGGAGAGCCGTGCCGGGCTCCACCACATCACACCAAGGGTTGGGGTGTACCATTAGTCGTCACCAAAACACATAACATAGCTAAAGGCCCCCCCAAAATGCCAAATCTACCCCTGGCTGTATGTCGCCATAATGAAGAAGCTACTACATAGAGAGCATTACACTTCTCTTGGCCTGGGAAGGAGAATTGGACGTCATTGAAATTCCCATAGTGTGATAGCTAATATCAGAGTGTATTAGATGACAGATCGTCCAGATGCAGAAAATGAGCCTGGCCATTAAATCCCAGCTAATTGAAGCCTGCTCTCAGGACAAACAATTTAACCCCGCGGCCCTCCAGCACCGGCTTCTACCAAGTCCAATTAGCCGGGTGAGAACGCCGCCTCCTTCTATCACATTATACATCACATGCATTATTTATAGGCATTATTAATGCTCATTACAGATTGGCAGGCCTGGCAGTAAGCAGAGTAAATGACATGTCTATGAATGATGCTAGGATTTCTAAGCCATTGCCTTTATAGGGACATACAGTTATACTGAGTGTGGAGACGAGCCGTATACATCTCCGGAAGATTTACGGTCTGTGTATTTATATTTATGGACAAGGGAAATGTGCTCCATGCCAGCGATGTAGAGGCCTGCGACTGTCTCATCTCCTCGCTTTATAAGCATGTGAAGATGAGTGCATATAAAGAACCCTAAGAATAGCTTTCCACCAGTCACTCGCGTCTGAATCACTGGGAATTACTTTTCCAATTGCAGTAATGGGATATCCAATACAGAAAATAGATGCTTCTAACATTACTGGATGACAAATCATTTGTTGAATATTACAGAATATGGACAGCAGTGTATAGTAGGCGAGGTATGTCTCCTCTGGGTGCAGGTCACTTGTGGTTGATAAGGGACACTCATCAATGTCTGTTACGGGAGAAGTAGAACATATGGAGTGTTATACTTCTCTCATATATGTGGATAAAGTAGAGCTTAGTCTACGTGGACTTGAATTTCACAAGTGTTTGTGAAGACAAAAACAATGTAAAAAAACTAAAAACATCAAAAGCAAAAAATAATTAAAAAAGCAATGTAAATACCACTACAAGCAGTGCAAAAAGCGCCCAAAACAACTAAAGAGCTGAACAAAAAAAACCCAGGTGCCAACCACTATAGTTGTTGAATTCAGCTACTACTACTACTACTACTACTACTACTACTAATCTTTATCTACCGTATATACTCGAGTATAAGCCAACCCGAGTATAAGCCGAGACCCATAATTTTAACACAAAAAAACTGAAAAATTGTATTGACTCGAGTATAAGCCGATGGTGGGAAATGCATTGGTCACAGCCTCCCCAGTATATAGCCTTCCAGCCCCATGTAGTATATAGCCAGCCAGCCCTCTGTAGTATATAGCCAGCCAGCCCCCAGTAGTATATAACCAGCAAGCCCTTCAAGTATATAGCCAGCCAGCCCCCAGTAGAATATAGCTAGCCAGCCCCATGTAGTATATAGCCAGCCTCCAGTAGTATATAGCCAGTAGCTCCCGAGTAGTTACAGCGCGAGCCGCGCCAGTAGTATATAGCCAGCCATCCCCCTGTAGAATAATTAGCTAGCCAGGCCCATGTAGTATACAGCCAGCCTCATGATGAGACCCCCACAGATCACATGAGTAGATTGATGCGTCTAATGTATTCCCGTCAGACCTCTCGTCGCACATGTGGCTGCCCTGTTTAACTCTATGGAGCTGTTGGAGACAATCTTTATCAGTTTTGTGGGAAACACCTTTAAGCTTGACATGCCAGGATCATTGTGAAAAAGAATTATAAAAAGCAGCCTGAAGCTCCAGATCGTGGTGTCCGGTGCTGTTAATTAGTCATGTCTCTCCCATGACGTCGCCTTCCTCTCCCATTCTGGAAGAGGGAGGTATCTGTAGTGCAGAAGGTGTCAATTCAAACCTCTCGTGTGATGTCAACTCCCTCTCCAGAAGTTTAATTTAGCTGAACTTTTTTAGCGGTAGTTTAATTTAGCTTAACTTTGGTAACTTGAAAATATTTGATTGGGTTTTTTTTTGTATGGGGTACACCATGCCATTAGAACAGTATTACAAAATGATCTCAAAATTAAGTATCTCATCTGTGACTGTTGTAAGTTTCTTGGCCATAACTTTGTCACCAAGGATTTTCCAGAGGTTTTCTATTAGGTTTAGATCAGGCGATAAGGGGGCTTTGTCCTGCATGAAAATTGCTGGCTGATTTAGTGAAGACCACAAGGAAGGAATCACATGCTTTTGAAGAAGGTTCTGATACACACTTGCATTCACTCTGCCATGTATCAATAGACAAATCAGACACTGATTTTGGGGCCAGAGCATGAAGCTTGTTTATACAGTGCAGTGGAAATCAAAATTAGAGAACAGCACATAATTTCCTAAATGTCAAGTTCAATGTGTAGTGAATTTATCCTAACATGAGTGAAACACCAGTATACAATTTCATAATTGTATACATTCTAAATCACAGAACAAAATATAAATAAGATTTTTGTATAAGAACACTGATCAAAATTAGAGAACACTTTCAGATTCCTTCAAGTTATTGGTGTTAATCTGGTACCTGGTGCTAATTTTCTCAATTATTTGACAAATCCTTTTTAACTGGCAGCCTAATTTTCCATGGTACTTGCTGTACCATTAAGAAATGACTGAATACCTCACCCCCCCCCCCCCCCCCCCGGCAGCAGGTTGTGTGTGTAAAGAAGTCAGTGGGGGTCATTTACTAAGGGCCCGATTAGCGTTTTCCCGACGTGTTACCCGAATATTTCCGATTTGCGCCGATTGTACCTGAATTGCCCCGGGATTGTGGCGCACGCGATCGGATTGTGGCGCATCGGCGCCGGCATGCACGCGACGGAAATCGGGGGGGGGGGGGGGGGGGCGTGGCCGAACGAAAACCCGACGGATTCGGAAAAAAACGCCGCATTTAAAAACCGAAAAAGTGTCGCTTGGGGAGTGCTTACCTTCACCTGGTCCGAGGTGGTGCATTCTGGCGCGATGAGATGACTTTCAGCGCAGCAGCGCCACCTGGTGGACGGCGGAGGAACTACCTTCTTAAATCCCGGCCGGACCCGAATCCAGAGCAGAGAACGCGCGTATGGGCCGGGTAAGTAAATCTGCCCCAGTGAGTCAGTAGTAGAGGAAGTGTCATGGTTTGGGAAACTCTTTATGCAACAGGAGTTTGACTCCTCATACAGCTACAAGGCACAGTAAATACAAGTGTGTATCAGGAACCAGCATGTGATTCCTTTCTTGTATTCTTCACTAAATCAGCCAGCAATTTTCAAGCAGGACAATGCCCCCTCTATCGCCTGATCTAAACTTAATAGAAAACCTCTAGAAAATCCTTGGTGACAAAGTTATGGCCAAGAAACTTACAACAGTCACAGATGAGTTACTTAATTTTGAAGTAATTTTGTAATACTGTTCTAATGGCATGGTGTACCCCATACATAAAAATCAAATATTGATCAATGAATTTTACATTATTTGTGAAAAAAATCAAGTGATCACATTGTTCTCTAATTTTGATCTCCAGTGCGTTTACCACTCTTTATGCCTCAGCCAAATTTGTCCGAAACCCAATTTGAAAAATCAAACCTGACCCCATTCCCTGCTGGTAACGCCTGCAATCAGTGCTGGCAAATCCTCCCCAAATCCTAGTGCTGCTTGCAGTTAAAGAATTATAGCCCACTATTGGTGCCAGCAGCGATTGCAGAGGTTACTGTTGGATGGAGGGGGGTTGGTCAGCTGAACCAAGATCTGAACTCTAATAAAGTTCTAATGAAGTTCAGGGGTTTGGGGGGAATCGAGCCCGCAAATTTTAGTACAAACCCCAACTTTGTGGTTAGGGTCCGCTCAGTTGCTGCTCACGAGCCAGTAATTTGTCCTGGGTGTATATCTTTGTACAAAGAAACATATGCAAGAAATATGAGAAATTGACATCTAGAAGCAGCTTCCTCCCTGCTCAATAATAAAAGACGGTTACATTGTAATAATTCTATAAGGAAAGTGAGAGTGTGTCAATAAAAGAAGACAGCTGGCTCTTATACACTAATAGATTCCGCTCCTACTAATAAATCCTGTATACTTCCGATAAGCTCCCCTGACCGCACTAGTTACGCCGCCTGTGGATGCAACTCATTGTAAAACAAATTGATGTAAAATATAATGCGGAGAGATGAAAAAAAAAAAATGTTCTTTTGGTGAAGCGCTGAATCTCACAGACTAAAAAGTCATAAAAATTACTGCTAGGAAAATCTAAATGGTCCATTCCTAAATTTTATGAGCTCTATAAAAGCTAAAAAATGCATCACTGGTTAAGTCAACCTGATGAGAAGATTTATTGCCATAAAGATGGTGTTAAAACAGATTCAAACTTTTATCCGTTATCATATAGATTAATATTCTGGCATAGTGAGTGGAGATCGGGACAGGTGCCGCTACCATAAACTTTGCAGAGGAAGATCTGGCTGTGGGACGTGTGTAGAGTCAAATTGTTTCATATGGGGTCTGATGAAATATTATTTATATAGAGGCTCAACATTAAGCTGCTGCACCCTACTGCAAAATCTGTAGCAGGCCCCTATAATGTAATGGTACAGTACAGGTCTTCCCAGATTGGGCAGAGACACCATATGAGGCCTTAGGCTCAGATGAGACCACATCTTATGCACAATTCCAAGATATGAACTTTAGGTAAGAAGTGGAATCCCTTCAGTATGGTTGATCAGGACAAGAAGAAGATGTTGGTAGACTTCTATAAGAGCGAACATACCACAGAGAACAGTCTAAGTTGTTAAGCTGTGGCCATTGGCCATTGGATTAGTCCAATCCTCTTTGTATTTGCTGGTTTAATGCGGCAGGAACTTCCCTCACCAGAATGAAGCCATTGCTAGTGAGGGAGGATGGAATTTGGTTCATAGCTATGGCATGAAGCAGAAGCAAATGCCATGTTCTTTTGTGAAGAGTAGCAAATTATGGCGACGTAATGGGTTCTTATCTTTGGTAGAGGACCACTGGTTCTTCCATGTATGCCACTGACACTTATACAAACACCTGGATCTAATATTGACTGTTCGGAGACCTTAACTTTGCCCAAAATTGGTTGGAAAATCACCTTCTCAGGAAACCAATTCTTTTGACAAAATATTAAGAGTGGGTAAACATCGGTATAGACTTATTTTAAAAACTGGTCATCTAATGATGTACATCTAGATATGTCAAGCCCTGTGTTAAAGGAGGACATCTTATTACATTTTGGGGCACATTTACTTAACTATCCGCTGGAGTTCACCGAAAGTGCATTGTCCGACAATAATGCAATTCAGTAAGATCGTGCACCCGATATCCTGCATGTGTCGCTTCTCTGCTCAGGCCGTCCATCTTCTTCCTGGTGTAGGTAAGTGCTCGGGCTTGCGACACAATTTGAAAGTTAAGTCCCACGCGCAGTCCCAATCAGTTGGATCGTTCGACAGCACGGCCCCCAATGACACCTGTTAAATACCTGTCCAAACCGTGTAATCCCCGAAAAAGGCGAACAGTCCGACAAAAGTGAGCAGAGCGACCCATAGTAAATGAGCCCCTTTGTGTCAGCCTTGCCTTCATTCTATACTCCTGTGATCTAAACTCTAGTAATGAGGCCCCTTTTGTCCAAAACGACTTCCCTTTAACCTTCGTAGGTACATCACTGATTAATGAGGACCTTCATCACCTCCACCATCTAAGTTAGGCTCACTTGCATTTTTTTTCTCCCTTATACCATTCTTGAGCAATTAGTGACTTTATTTTTGCCACTTAATACTGTATGCTAAGTAGGCTACTGTCAGGTGGGCAAGGCCATGCTAAATACTTTAACCCAACCCAAACAAGTTCCTACCTATCATAATTGGTGTAAAACGAACAAAGCTGATTGTGGGAGTTAGAAATATAATGTCAGCTCTTCCAGCATCAATAGATTAAAATTGGTTAGGGGAGGCAAATAGCTGGAGATGGTGACGGGGGTGAATAGTTCTTTTTAAACCCCCTTGAAGGTCTGAAAACAAACCATAGCAATAAGAGAAATTCACCGGTGATTGATATATAGTTTAGTTACTCAGATTAGGACAAGGACAAAAAGAACTGAACGAAAATGAGACTTAAGGTCTCTGAAGGTTTGGTGTCTGTGGAGCCTTGACATGTAACTTCTTCTCATGAGCCTCCAGCCGACCAAAGTGAGTAATGGATTCAATGGGGCAGATTTACTTACCCGGTCCATTTGCGATCCAGCGGCGCGTTCTCTGACGCTGATTCGGGTCTTCTAGCGATTCACTAAGGTAGTGCGCCCGATGTCCACTAGGCGTCGCTGCTGCGCTGAAGTCCGTCGGAGTTCACTGGAGTTCACCGTCCATTGCTGGATGCAGGTAAGTGCGTGTCAAGCGAATCGAATCCGTTGGGGTTTCCGACGGCCACGCCCCCCGATTTCCGGCGCGTGCATGCCGGCGCAGACGTGCCACAATCCGATCGTGTGCGCCAAAAACTCAGGGCAATTCGCCGCAAATCGGCAATTTTCGGGAAACCCGATGAAACATAGCGATTCGGACCCTTAGTAAATGACCCCCAGTATATGCAAGAGAAGAAGTGCTGAGGGCAAATAGCTCATCGTTCATGTCTCTTCCATTGGTGATGTCCAGGAGAATTTGACCCCAGAAATCAGAAATTCTTCAGGCATCAATCGACAACTTGCACATAAAAAAGGTCATAAAAGATAAATATATATCTGAAAAAAAAAACAAGCATCATCTTATTTTAGAACATGCTTTTGGCAGTGGTTTTTCTGAAATTAGATGGTTAAAACCCAAAAAAGGCCTCTTTATCCCCCTTCTATTGCAATATGAATCTTCTTTGTATGTTAAAGTGGATCAATGTTCCTCTCCCCCCACATTTGGATTTGTATATTAAATATCCGGCATGTTCTTTTATTGCACTGTATTCTTCTCCTAGGAATCGATAGACCCTGTAATAAATATGCAGTCTCTTACGTGTGTTTTGATCTGTTTTCACATTGGAACTAGAGAACGAGAAAATCATCTGAGAACAAAACTGACAGAACGCTGACACAACACAGGGATTAAAAAAATCAATGTGGACACAATGCAGGCAGGACCATAGAGGAGCAAATGCCAAAGCAATCCATATCATGTGTCCATATTTATCCATTATTCTAATACGCCGGTGTGAGTGACGCCTGTGTGTCACGGTCTGCACCCTGCTTATTGGAGGCACAACTTCATGCTCAGCGCTCACAGTCACATTTCATTTCAGGAATAGACTTTTTCAGCTTACACTTAGTCGAACAGTTGCAGAATCAGTAGTAGTCTCTAGCTGTGCTCCATAACATACAAATCTAATCACTTCAAAATTTGTTCAGATTCTACTATTCTATAACATGCTTCCTGCAGAAAGGACGCTAACTGCAATCTGCTCAGCTCCTCCTGCTCTATAACATGCTGCATCCACATAGGACGCTATGTACAATCTGCTCAGCTCCTCCTGCTCTATATCATAATGCCGGGAAAGAGGACCGTATGCACAATCTACTCAGCTCTTCCTGCTCTATACTATGCTGAGTGCAAATAGGACACTATGTACAATACTCTCAACCCCACCTGCTCTATAACACGTTGCCTACACATAAGGTATTATGTTAAATCTGCTCAGTTTCTCCCCCTGCCCTATAAGATACTGAATAACATGATGTCTGATGATAGGACACTACATACAATATGTTAAGCTTCTCCTGCTCTATAAAATGCTGCTTGCAAATAGGACACTATATACAATCTGCTCAACTCCTCCTTCTTTATAACATGCTGCCTGCAGATAGGACACTATGTAAAATCTGCTCAGCTCCCCCTGCTCTATAACATGCTGGATGCAGATAGGACACTATGTACAATCTGCTCAGTTCCCCCTGCTCTATAGCATGCTGTCTGCAGATAGGACACTATGTACAATCTGCACAGCTCCCCCTGCTCTATAGCATGCTGCCCGGAGATAGGACACTATTTACACAGTGGCAGATTCTGTGCAGATGTGGTGGACTCATCAGTAGATATAACTTTGTATCAGTACATTCTCTCCAGCTCTCTGTCATGTAACCTTCATGGAGTATGTTTATCTCACATCAAATCACGTTGCCTGTAATTATTGATCACCATTGATCGGGGTGGTTAGCCTAGAAATGATGAAACCATATTGTTTTCTGAAAAATAGGGATACTTTAGGTGAACAGACAAAATCTCTTCTACAATAAAGTGTTCATTGTTATTTTCTATTTGACAATGTAGTTATAGCCCAACTGAGCGCCAAAGCCTTGAAATCTCTGCGCCCTCTGTGTAGCACAGAAATATATTCTAGGGTTTGAGAACCATCAAACACCTCAGGAACGTTTTACTGAACTTGACATCTGAGGTCACATCTTGCCCTTTCTACACTGAAGCGACTGATATCCTACAAAAGATGTGGAGTAGCCAGGGAGCCTCAGAGCTGTACTCATAATGGAGAAGTGGCCGGCTCTAGGTCACAGTGATCTCTATCAAGGGCTACAATCAGTGTTCCTGTAGGGGGGATTCACCATGAGCCATGGATACATCAAATATGGATTCAGTAGAACTTGAACTTTTAGAACCAAAAAAAGAGTCTTTCAAAGGAACCATTTTCTTACAGTGATAAATGGGAATATGATCCATGGTATTGTCTGGCCACAAAGACTAATGGGTAATGTACAGTACGACTCATGGTGACACTAAGAGGAACCTCTTTTGGACTTTGAAGTGGTATATGAAGTGGAACAGTCATAAAGTATATGACTGACTTCGGTCTGAAACAGAAGTGACAAAAGAAAGCGCCAAGAAGGAGTTACTGAAATTGGAAGAAACCCTCTATGTGTGAATGTAATAATGATAGATGTAACTGATTACATTTGTTAGAGGATAAGTATATTGGAGAAAACTGTACAATAGAGGGGAGGCTCTAGGACCATGTTGGCACCTCTTGCCTGATACAAGATGGGAGGCTTGGTGGCGCAGTATGGTCTCCTGCATTAAATTTGTCCACAGAAGTCTCCCCTTGGCTACAGATCCTGTAGACTCATAGGTTTGTTAAACTGTTATCCTAGATGGTTCCATAAACACTCAACTGGTGACATATCCGACTACCAGTCGGCCAATCTGGTGGAGACATCTCCAGGAAAATTTAACTTTCTGCATGCATTTTCCAACTCAATAATAGTTGGAATCTCTGCCATGAGATGCAGGGCTAGCGTAAGGGGGTGGCAAACTGGGCATTTGCCCAGTGTCCCCTGTCCTAAAGGACTCCCTGCATGTGGACTTTTGTGGGCAGAAGATGTATCGCTTCTTTAATACCTCTTGGTTGAATGCCTATCATCTATCTTCGGTCTTTTGATCTATCCTCTATCTGTCTAGTTATCTCCTATCATTTATCTATTTCCTATCTATATATCTGTCTATCTAACCATTTATCTGTCTATATATCTATATCCTATCTATTATCTATCCATCAATCAATCGATCTTCTTTCTCGCTTCTACTGTATCTTTCTTCTATTATCTATCATCTATCTATAAATCTATATCATCTTTCATATTTATCTTCTATCATCCATCTCCCTATCATCTGTCTATCTCTTATAACATTGTCCTGCAGTCCCATATTACAGATACTTACCTACTACTGGGTGTAACTATAAAGTGTTATTATTGTGCAGGGGTAAAGGAGCCTCTTACTGACTGTGACTGCTAATAAAATAGTAATTTGGGGCCTCACTTTTAGTTTTGGCCAGGGACCCACTTTGTCTAAAACTGGCCCTGATGAGAGGGAACACATATCTTGTCTTTTAGCTGTTGGTCTCACTACTTGGGGGGACTCACAGTTATTTGCAATGGCTGCCCGGATGAACACACCAGGGGTTGAGGCAGTATATTGTCCCATAGGTTTGTAGTGCTCATGAGGCCTGAAGATACCATTGTCAGGTCTCAAACTAAACCTGGATACAGTACAAAGCCTGTGGCAGTTGTGGTTTCTAGTTCTGGACACCACAGGAAACAGAGGCGATATTGGGCCACCCTCAATAGCAGGGAAGGGATTTGTGGCTTTAAAATCCCTTCTGCTACGTATATTGAGATGGTAACGACAGGTTGTGTAGTGAAGGTCCCATCAGTATATGGATGGTGGAGTACCAAAAATGTGGATGCTTCTTGTTCAAGGATCAAACTGGTGGACTGCCTGGGCTGTCCAGAGCTCGCTTGTTGCTTGTGGGTTGCCGTACATAAGGACTACAACTCCTAAAAGTTATGTCAGAATGGCCCAGATGTTGGGAAATTCAATGAAATGACCCTCCTGATTCTCGCAGTCCCATGATGTGCCTTACACTCAGAGGGGAGCATATATTATTGACTTTCTGACAGTTTTTTGGAGCTCTTTTTTTCCCATGCTGCACCTTGTGCCACATACTTATGAAGTGTCACAACACTGCTCCTTTTCCAACACCCACCACTCTTTATTTTGTTGCTTTTCTTGCACTTATAGGTTTTTGATACTTTATTTGGCACAAACAGAAGTTTAAATCTGATCTACCAAGTTCTACGTCACCTTCATGATTGTGGAGAGAGTTCAGAACCTTTTCGGTGGTGCTCCAATTCATTGAGCCAAAATCTAACATCACAGTGTTAATTACCGTCCAATTTGTGTGCCAAAAACACAGACCCTGCACCACAAATCATGAACGCCCCTCAAAATCTTTAAATTGGCAAAAAGTCTTGGAATGCAATGAAGAGACACATGGAAAAATGGAAAATGATCTCTCACTCTATGGGGGAGATTTATTATAAGTCTCTTAGGGCACAACTGTTCTAGTTGGCCATGGCAACCAATCATAGCTCGGCTTTAGTTTTCCCACAGCTGTTGATACAATGAAAGCTGAGCTCTCATTGGTTTCCATGAGTAACTATTTTGCATATGTATAAGGTTTCCCAACCCTGCCCAAACGATACCAAAAAGTTCTGCAGAGATTTTCAGCTGCAATGCTGAAAATAATTTACTGTGATCAGTAGCGTCTACACATTCATGCCAGAAATCTAAGGGTCAGCTTTGGATTTTAGCCATCGCGGTCCTCTCTGCATGTGCAAATCCAGATGGAAAATTCATATGATATTATAATAACATCAAAGTGGATAAGATTTTAACAAAGGAATCTGCAGAGACATTGGCGGCCTGGATGTTTTATCTGCAGCATGGCAATTATTTTTGGGAATTTTCACAATGAAATTAACCCCTTTCACTGCCCGTACTCATCAGCATTTCATGTCTGACAATAGAAATGGGGGGGAGGAAGGGTACCCTAGAAAATAAAAAATCATATGGCTTGTAATTAGAGATGAGCGAACACTAAAATGCTCGGGTACTCGTTATTCGAGACAAACTTTTCCCGATGCTCGAGTGCTCGTCTCGAATAACGAACCCCATTGAAGTCAATGGGAGACTCGAGCATTTTTCAAGGGGACCAAGGCTCTGCACAGGGAAGCTTGGCCAAACAAAAACAATGTAAAAAACTAAAAACGGCAAGCAGAAAAATAATAAAAAAGCCCTTACATACCTACACCAGCAGTCGCACAGCGCCCAACAACGTAAAGACTGAACAAAAAACCCGGTGCCAACCACTATAGTTGTTGATTTCGCTACTACTACTCTACTACTACTACTACTCGTATCTGTATGCTACCGTTTTAACTCGAGTAATAGCCACCCAGTATAGCCGAGACCCTAATTTTAACTACAAAAAATGAAACCATATTGACTCGAGTAACGCCTGATGGTGGGAATCCTTGGTCACAAAGCCTCCCAAGTATTACCTTCCAGCCCCATGTAGGATATGCCAGCCATCCTCTGTAGTATAGCCAGCCGCCCCCAGATTTATTTAACCAACAAAGCCCTTCAGGTATATAGCCCAGCCAGCCCCCCCCAGATATCTACCACCTGTAGTATACCAGCCTCCAGTAAGTATAGTGCCACCCGTATATAAGCCCCACGCCAGTAGTATAGCCAGCCATTCCCCCTGTAGAATAAGTACTAGCCAGCCCCATGTAGTATACAGCCACCTCATGTAGACCCCCACAGATCACATGAGTGATTGATGCGTCTAATGTTCCCGTCAGACCTCTCTCGCTCCATGTGGCTGCCCGTTTAACTCTATGAGCTGTTGGAGACTCTTTCAGTTTTGTGGGAAACCCCTTTCGCTTGACATGCCGATCATGTGTGAAAAATTATAAAAGCAGCCTGAAGCTCCAGATCGTGGTGTCCGGTGCTGTTAATTATTCATGTCTCTCCAATGACTTCGCCTTCCTCTCCCATTCTGGAGAGGGAGGTATCTGTAGTGCAGAAGGGTCAATTCAAACCTCTCGTGTGATGTCAACTCCCTCTCCAGAAGTTATATTTTAGCTGAACTTTTTTAGCGTTGTTTAATTTGCTTACTTTGGTAACTTGAAAATATTTTTGGGTTTTTTTTTGTATGGGTTAACCATGCCATATAACAGTATTACAAAATGATCTCAAAATTAGTTCTCATCTGTGACTGTTGTAGTTTCTTTGGCCATAACTTTGTCACCAGGATTTCCAGGGTTTTCTATTAGTTTTTAGATCAGGCGATAAGTGGCTTTGTCCTGCATGAAAATTGCTGGCTGATTTAGTGAAGACCACAAGGAAGAATCACATGCTTTTGAAGATGTCTGATACCACACTTGATCTCCATTCCCTCTGCCATGTATCAATAGACAATCAGACACTGATTTTGGGGCCAAAGACAAAGCAGCATGAGGCTTGTTTATACAGTGCAGTGGAAATCAAAATTAGAACACGCACATTTTCCTAAATGACAGTTCAATTGTGTGTGAATTTACCCTAACATGAGTGACACCACCATTATACAATTTCATATTTTATACTTCTAATCACAGAACAAAATTAAATATTTTTGTATAAGAACACTGATCAAAATTAGAGAACACTTTCAGATTCCTTCAGTTTATTGGTGTTAATCTGGTACTGGTCTATTTTCTCAATTATTTGACAAATCCTTTTTAACTGGCAGCCTAATTTCCATTTGGTACTTGTGTACCCATTAGAAATAACTGAATACCTCACCCCCCCCCCCCCACCCCCCGGCAGCAGCAGTTTGTGTGTGTAAAGAAGTCATGGGGGTTCATTTCCTAGGGCCCATTCGCGTTTCCCGCGAGTGTTACCCGATATTTCCGATTTGCGCCATTTACCTGAATTGCCCGGATTGTGGCGCACGCATCGGATTGTGGCGCATCGGCGCCGCATGCACCCGACGAAGTGGGGGGGGGGCGTGGCCGAACGAAAACCCGACGGATTCAAAACCGCCGCTTTAAAAACCGAAAAGTGTCGCTTGGGGATGTCTTACCTTCACCTGGTCCGAGGTGGTGCATTCCGCGCGATGAGATGACTTTCACAGCGCAGCGCCACCTGTGGACGGGAGACTACCTTCTTAAATCCCGGCCGGACCCGTCCAGATGCAGAGCACGACCGCGTATGGCCGGGTAATTAAATCTGCCCCAGTGATTCAGTAGAGAGGAAGTGTCATGGTTTGGGAAACTCTTATATCAACAGGATTTTGACTCCTCATACAGCTACCAGCACAGTAATACAAGGTGTATCAAACCAGCATGTGATTCCTTTCTTGTATTCTTCACTAAGTCACCAGCAATTTCAAGCAGACACATATCCCCCCTCTATCGCCTGTCTAACTAAATAAAAACCTCTAGAAAATCCTTGGTGAACAAAGTTATGGCCAAGAAACTTACACACATTCACAGATGAGTTACTTAATTTTGAAGTAATTTTGTAATACTGTTCTAATGTGGTGCTGTGTACCCCCTACATAAAATCACAATATTGATCAATGATTTTTACATTAGTTGGAAAAATCAAGTGATCACATTGTTCTCTCATTTTGATCTCCTGCGTTTACCACTCTTTATGCCTCAGCCAAATTTGTCCGAACCCATTTGGAAAAATCAAACCTGACCCCATTCCCTGCTGGTAAACGCCTGCATCAGTGCTGGCAAATCCTCCCAAATCCTAGTGCTGCTTGCAGTTAAAGAATTATAGGCCCACTATTGGTGCCAGCAGCGGTTGCAGAGTTTACTGTTGGATGGAGGGGGGTTGGTCATCCTGAACCAGATCTGAACTCTAATAAATTTCTAATGATTTCAGGGGTTTGGGAATGAGCCCGCAAATTTTAGTACAAACCCCCACTTTGTGGTTAAGGGTCCTCGTGCGCTTTCACGACCATTAAATTTGTCCTGGGTGTATATCTTTTTACAAAGAAACATATGCAAGAAATATGAGAAATGACATCTAGAACAGCTTCCTCCTGCCTCAAATAAAAGACGGTACATTGTAATATTCTATAGGAAATTGAGAGTGTGTCAATAAAAGAAGACAGCTGGCTCTTTTACACCTAATAGATTCCGCTCCTACAATAATCCTGTATACTTCCGATAAGCTCCCCTGACCGCACTAGTTACGGCGCGCCTGTGGATGCAACTCATTGTTAAAACAAATTGATGTAAAATATAATGCGGAGAGATGAAAAAAAAAAATGTTCTTTTGTGAAGCGCTGAATCTCACAGACTAAAAAGTCATAAAAATTACTGCTAGGAAAATCTAAATGGTCCATTCCTAAATTTTATGAGCTCTAAAAGCTAAAAAATGCATCACTGTTAAGTCAACCTGATGAGAGATTATTGCCATAAAGATGGTGTTAAAACAGATTCAAACTTTGATATCCGTTATCATATAGATTAATATTCTGGCATAGTGAGGAGATCGGGACAGGTGCCGCTAACTAACTTTGCAGAGGAAGATTCTGGCTGTGGACGTGTGTAGAGTCAATTGTTCATATGGGGTCTGATGAATATTATTTATATAGAGGCTCAACATTAAGCTGCTGCACCCTACTGCAAATCTGTAGCAGGCCCCATAATGATATGGTAACGTCCAGGTCTTCCCAGATTGGGCAGATACACCATATGAGGCCTTAGGCTCAGATGAGACCACTCTTATGCACAATTCCAAGATATGAACTTTAGGTAAGAATGGAATCCCTTCAGTATGGTTGATCAGGACAAGAAGAAGATGTTGGTAGACTTCTATAAGAGCGAACATACCCACGAGAACAGTCTAAGTGTTAAGCTGTGCCATTGGCCATTGGATTAGTCCAATCCTCTTGTATTTGCTGGTTTAATGCGGCAGGAACTTCCCTCACCAGAATGAACCATTGCTATTGAGGGAGGATGGAATTTGTTTCATAGCTATGGCATGAAGCAGAAGCAAATGCCATGTTCTTTTGTGAAGAGTAGCAAATTATGGCGACGTAATTGTTCTTATCTTTGGTAGAGGACCACTGGTTCTTCCATGTATGCCACTGACACTTATACAAACACTGGATCTAATATTGACTGTTCGGAGACCTTAACTTTGCCCAAATTGGTTGGAAAATCACCTTCTCCAGGAAACACATTCTTTTGACAAATATAAGAGGGGGTAACATCGGTATAGACTTATTTTAAAAACTGGTCATCTAATGATGTACATCTAGATATGTCAAGCCCTGTGTTAAAGGGGGACATCTTATTACTTTTGGGGCAAATTTACTATATCCGCTGGAGTTCACCGAAGTGCATTGTCCGACAATAATGCAATTCAGTAAGATCGTGCCCCGATATCCTGCATGTGTCGCTTCTCTGCTCGCCGTCCCTTCTTCCTGGTGTAGTAATGTCTCGGGCTTGCGACACAATTTGAAAGTTAAGTCCCACGCGCAGTACCAATCAGTTTGATCGTTCGACAGCACGGCCCCCAATGACACCTGTTAAATACCTGTCCAAACCGTGTAATCCCCGAAAGGCGAACATCCGACAAAGTGAGCAGAGCGACCCATATAATGCGCCCTTTGTGTCAGCCTTGCCTTCATTCTACTCCTGTGATCTAAACTCTAGTAATAGGCCCCTTTTGTCCAAAACGACTCCCCTTTAACCTTCGTAGGTACATCACTGATTAATGAGGACCTTATCATCACCTCCACCATCTAATTTAGGCTCACTTGCATTTTTTTTCTCCCTTATACCATTCTTGAGCAATTAGTGACTTTTTTTTGCCACTTAATACTGTATGCTAATTAGGCTACTGTCAGGTGGGCAAGCCATGCTAAATCTTTAACACCCAACCCAAACAAGTTCCTACCTATCATAATTGGTGTAAAACGAACAAAGCTATTGTGGGAGTTAGAAATAAATGTCAGCTCTTCCAGCATCAATAGATTAAAATTGGTTAGGGGAGGCAAATAGCTGGAGATGGTGAGGGGGGAATAGTTCTTTTTAAACCCCCTTGAAGGTCTGAAAACAACCATAGCAATAAGAGAAATTCACCGTGTGATTGATATATATTTTTAGTTACTCAGATTAGGACAAGGACAAAAAGAACTGAACGAAAATGAGACTTAAGGTCTCTGAGGTTTGTGTCTGTGGAGCCTTGACATTAACTTCTTCTCATGAGCCCCCAGCCGACCAAAGTGAGTATGGATTCAATGGGCAGATTTACTTACCCGGTCCATTTGCGATCCAGCGGCGCGTTCTCTCGTACGCTGATTCGGTCTTCTAGCGTTCACTAAGGTATTGCGCCCGATGTCCACTAGGCGTCGCTGCTGCGCTGAATCCGTCGGAGTTCACTGAGTTCACCGTCCATGCGTGGATGCAGTAGTGCGTTTCAAGCGAATCGAATCCGTTGGGGTTTCCGCGGCCACGCCCCCCGATTTCCGCGCGTGCATGCCGGCGCAGACGTGCCACAATCCGATCGTGTGCGCACAAAACTCAGGGCAATTCGCCGCAATCGGCAATTTTCGGGAAAACCATGAAACATAGCGATTCGGACCCTTAGTAAATGACCCCCATATATCAAGAGAAGAAGTGCTGAGGGCAAATAGCTCATCGTCATGTCTCTCCATTGGTGATGTCCAGGAGAATTTGACCCCAGAAATCAGAAATTCTTCAGGCATCAATCGACAACTGCACTAAAAAAGGTTCAAAAAGATAAATATATCTGAAAAAAAAACACATCAATCTTATTTTAGAACATGCTTTTGGCAGTGTTGTTTTCTGAAATTAGATGGTTTAAAACCCAAAAAAGGCCTCTTTATCCCCCTTCTATTGCAATAGAATCTTCTTGTATGTTAAAGTGGATCAGTTCCTCTCCCCCCCACATTTGGATTTGTATATTAAATATCCGGCATGTTCTTTTATTGCACTGTATTCTTTCTCCTAGGAATCGATAGACCCTGTAAAATATGCAGTCTCTTACGTGTGTGTTTAGATCTGTTTTCACATTGAACTAGAGAACGAGAAAATCATCTGAGAACAAAACTGACAGAACGCTGACACACCACAGGGATTAAAAAAAATCAATGTGACACAATGCAGGCAGGACCATAGAGGAGCAAATGCCAAAGCAATCCATATCATGTGTCCATATTTATCCATTATTCTAATACGCCTGGTGAGTGACGCCTGTGTGTCACGGTCTGCCCCTGCTTATTGGAGGCACAACTTCATGCTCAGCGCTCACAGTCACATTTCATTTCAGGAATAGACTTTTTCAGCTTACACTTAGTCGAACAGTTGCAGAATCAGTAGTAGTCTCTAGCTGTGCTCCATAACATACAAATCTATATCACTTCTAAAATTTTCAGATTCTACTATTCTATAACATGCTCCTGCAGAAGGAACTAACTGCAATCTGCTCAGCTCCTCCTCTATAACTGCTGCATCCACTAGGACGCTATGTACAATCTGCCTCCCCTCCTGCTCTATATCATAATCCGGAAGAGGACCGATGCACAATCTACTCAGCTCTTCCTGCTCTATACTATGCTGATGCAATAGGACACTATGTACATACTCTCAACCCCACCTGCTCTATAACAACGTTGCCTACACATAAGGTATTATGTTAATCTTCCTCAGTTTCCCCCTGCCCTAAAGCTACTGAATACATGATGTCTGATGATAGGACACTACTACATATGTTAAGCTCTCCGCTCATAAAATCTTGCTTGCAAATAGGACACTAATACAATCTGCTCAACTCCTCCTCTTTATAAACATGCTGCCTGCAGATAGGACACTATGTAAAATCTGCTCCTCCCCCTGCTCTATAACATGCTGGATGCAGATAGTAACTTGTACAATCTGCTCATTTCCCCCCTGCTCTATAGTCATGCTGCTAGATGGACCTATGTACAATCTGCACGCCCCCTGCTCTATAGCAGGCTGGGAGATAGACACTATTTACACATGGGCAGATTCTGTCAGATGTGGTGGACTCATCAGTATATATAACTTTGTATCATACATTCTCTCCAGCTCTCTGTCATGGTAACCTTCATGGAGTATGTTTATCTCACATCAATCAAACGTTGCCTGTAATTATGATCACATTGATCGGGGTGGTTAGCCTAGAAATGATGAAACCATATTGTTTTCTGAAAAATAGGGATACTTTAGGTGACAGACAAAATCTCTTCTACAATAAAATGTTCATTGTATTTTCTCTATTTGACAATGTAGTTATAGCCCAACTGACGCCAAAGCCTTGAAATCTCTGCGCCCTCTGTGTAGCACAGAAATAATTCTAGGTTTGAGAACCTCAAACACCTCAGGAAGTGTTACTGAACTTGACATCTGAGGTCACATCTTGCCCTTTCTACCTGAAGGACTGATATCCTACAAAAGATGGGAGTAGCCAGGGAGCCTCAGAGCGTACTCATAATGGAAAGTGGCCGGCTCTAGGTCACAGTGATCTCTATCAAGGGCTACAATCATTGTTCCTGTAGGGGGGATTCACCATGAGCCATGGATACTAAATATGGATTCAGTAAACTTGAACTTTTAGAACCAAAAAAAGAGTCTTTCAAAGGAACCATTTTTCTTACAGTGATAATGGGAATTATGATCCATGGTATTGTCTGGCCACAAAGACTAATGGGTAATGTACAGTACGACTCATGGTGGACACTAAGAGGAACCTCTTTTGGACTTTGAAGTGGTATATGAAGTGGAACCAGTCATAAAGTATATGCTGACTTCGGTCTGAAACAGAAGTGACAAAGAAAGCGCCAAGAAGGAGTTACTGAAATTGGAAAAACCCTCTATGTGTGAATGTAATAATGATAGATGTAACTGATTACATTTGTTAAGGATAAGTATATTGGAGAAAAACTGTACAATAGAGGGGAGGCTCTAGACCATGTTGGCACCTCTTGCCTGATACAGATGGGAGCTTGGTGGCGCAGTATGGTCTCCTGCATTAAATTTGTCCACAAGTCTCCCCTTGGCTACAGATCCTGTAGACTCATAGGTTTTTGTTAACTGTTATCCTAGATGTTCCATAAACACTCAACTGGTGACATATCCGACTACCAGTCGCCATCTTGTGGAGACATCTCCAGGAAAATTTAACTTTCTGCATGCATTTTCCAACTCAATATAGTGGTGGAATCTCTGCCATGAGATCAGGCTAGCGTAAGGGGGTGGCAACTGGGCATTTGCCCAGTGTCCCCTGTCCTAAAGGACTCCCTGCATGTGGACTTTTGTGGGCAGATATGTATCGCTTCTTTAATACCTCTGTTGAATGCCTATCATCTATCTATCTCGGTCTTTTGATCTATCCTCTATCTGTCTAGTTATCTCCTATCATTTTCTATTTCCTATCTATATATCTGTCTATCTACCATTTATCTGTCTATATATCTATATCCTATCATATTATCTATCCATCAATCAATCGATCTTCTTTCTTCGCTTCTACTGCTATCTTTCCTTCTATTATCTATCATCTATCTATAAATCTATATCATCTTTCATATTTATCTTCTCATCCATCTCCCATCATCTGTCTATCTCTATAACATTGTCCTGCATTCCCATATTACAGATACTTACCTACTACTGGGTGTAACTATAAAGTGTTTATATTGTGCAGGGTAAGGAGCCTCTTACTGACTGTGACTCTAATAAATATTAATTTGGGGCCTCACTTTTAGTTTTGGCCAGGGACCCACTTTGTCTAAACTGGCCCTGATGAGAGGAACACATATCTTGTCTTTAGCTGTTGGTCTCACTACTTGGGGGACTCACAGTTATTTGCAATGGCTGCCCGGATGAACACACCAGGGTTGGAGGCAGTATATTGTCCCATAGGTTGTAGTGCTCATGAGGCCTGAGATCCCTTGTCAGGTCTCAAACTAAACCTGGATACAGTACAAAGCCGTGGCAGTTGTGGTTTCTAGTTCTGGACACCACAGGAACAAGGCCGATATTGGGCCACCCTCAATACAGGAAGGGATTTGTGGCTTTAAAATCCCTTCTGCTACGTATATTGAGATGTTAACGACAGGTTGTGTAGTGAAGGTCCCATCAGTATATGGATGGTGAGTCCCAAAAATGTGGATCTTCTTGTTCAAGGATCAAACTGGGTGGACTGCCTGGGCTGTCCAGACTCGCTTGTTGCTTGTGGGTGCCGTACATAAGGAACTACAACTCCTAAAAAGTTATGCAGAATGGCCCGATTTTTGGGAAATTCAATGAAATGACCCTCCTGATTCGTCGCAGTCCCATGATGTGCCTTACACTCAGAGGGGAGCATATTTATGACTTTCTGACAGTTTTTTGGAGCTCTTTTTTCCCATGCTGCACCTTGTGCCACATACTTTGAAGTGTCACAACACTGCTCCTTTTCACAACACCCCACCACTCTTTATTTTGTTGCTTTTCTTGCACTTATGTTTTGATACTTTATTTGGCACAAACAGAAGTTTAAATCTGATCACCAATTTCTCTACACGTCACCTTCATGATTGTGGAGAGAGTTCAGAACCTTTTCGGTGGTGCTCCAATTCATTGAGCCAAAATCTAACATCACAGTGTTAATTACCGTCCAATTTGTGTGCCAAAAACAAGACCCTGCCACCACAATCATGAACGCCCCTCAAAATCTTTAAATTGGCAAAAGTCTTGGAATGCAATGAAAGACACATGGAAAAATGGAAAATGATCTCTCACTCTATGGGGGAGATTTATTATAAGTCTCTTAGGGCACAACTGTTCTAGTGGGCCAGGGCACCACAATCATAGCTCGGCTTTAGTTTTCCCACAGCTGTTGATACAATGAAGCTGAGCTCTCATTGGTTTTCCATGAGTAACTATTTTGCTATGTATAGGTTTCCAACCCGGCCCAAACGATACCAAAAAGTTCTGCAGAGATTTTCAGCTGCAATGCTGAAAATAATTTACTGTGATCAGTAGCGTCTACACATTCATTCCAGAAATCTAAGGGTCAGCTTTGGATTTTAGCCATCGCGGTCCTCTCTGCATGTGCAATCCAGATGGAAAATTCATATGATATTATATAACATCAAAGTGGATAAGATTTTAACAAAGGACTGCAGAGACATTGGCGGCCTGGATGTTTTATCTGCAGCATGGCAATTATTTTTGGGATATTTCACAATGAAATTACACCCTTTCACTGCCCTTACTCATCAGCATTTCATGTCTGACAATAGAAATGGGGGGGAGGAAGGGTTACCCTAGAAAATAAAAAATCATATAGCTTGTAATTAGAGATGAGCGAACACTAAAATGCTCGGGTACCGTTATTCGAGACAACTTTTCCCCGATGCTCGAGTTGTCGTCTCGAATAACGAACCCCATTGAAGTCAATGGGAGACTCGAAGCTTTTTCAAGGGGCCCAAGGCTCTGCCAGGGAAGCTTGGCCAAACAACTGGGAACCTCAGAAAAGGATGGAAACACCAAGGAAATGGACAGGAAACAGCAGGGGCAGCATGCATGGATGCCTCTGAGGCTGCTATAATCGCAACATTATGCCAAAATTATGGGCAACACATGGCCATGACAGAGTGACAGAATGAAGCTAGATAGCATCTAAAACATCCAATAATTGACCCTGACACTATAGGGGACGGCATGCAGAGGCAGCGGCAGCAGGCTAGAGAGTGTCATGGCGACATACCCTAAATGGACTCAGGCTTCAAACCAATGGGTGGCAGAGAGGAACCAAGGAGGTGAGCAAGAAGCGCTCAAATAATATCGGTACATAAAAAGTTTGCCATTATATTTTGTGTACTTACAACGTTGCCCATAATTTTGGCATAATGGTGCGATTAAGCAGCCTCAGAGGTATCCATGCATGCTGCCCCTGCTGTTTCCTGTCCATTTCCGTGGTGTTTCCATCCTTTTCTGAGGTTCCCACTTGTTTGGCCAAGCTTCCCTGTGCAGAGCCTTGGTCCCCTTGAAAAATGCTCGAGTCTCCCATTGACTTCAATGGGGTTCGTTATTCGAGACGAGCACTCGAGCATCGGGAAAAGTTTGTCTCGAATAACGAGTACCCGAGCATTTTAGTGCTCGCTCATCTCTACAGGTAAACACTCACTAGTTGGTAATATCAGGATTTTCTTTCTTGTAGCAACTGAAATCCTGCAGAAAACACGGTAGATGTTCAGCTAGAAGATAATAGGGGCCGTGGTTTGGGGGCAAGTTTTACCCTTTACCATTGAAGATTTATTAATAATTTCTAAGGTTACATAAAAATAAATTGAACTTCCATATTTTATAACATACAGTATATTACATAATGACAGAGAGTAGCAGATACAACATGGCTACACTGTCTGTTGTCATTTTGGCTTAAAGGGAAATGAAAATGACTTGTACTTTGAATGAAGTGGGAAGGAAGGATGTCAGAGCAGAAGAGTCCCATCAGGCGCTAAGTCTATTTCCCATTTACGGAGGGCCACCTACCTGCTCCTCTGGTTGAAACATTTTTGGGACTGCCACATACAGGCACTCAATCTATTCCATTTTTCTGAGGGACACCTACCTGCTCCTCTGGTTTGAAAACTTTTGGGACTGCCACTACAGGCACTCAATCTATTCCATTTTACTGGAGGGCCACCTACCTGCTCCTCTGGTTTGAAACATTTTGGGGCTGCCACATACAGGCACCTCAATCTATTCCATTTTTCTGGAGGGACACCTACCTCTCCTCTGGTTGAAAACTTTTTGGACTGACCACATACAGGGACTCAATCGATTCCATTTTTTGGAGGGCCACCTACCTGCTGCTCCTCTGGTTTGAAAACTTTTTGGGAACTGCCACCATACACTCTCAATCTATTCCTTTTTTCGAGGGACACCTACCTGCCTCTCTGTTTGAAAACTTTTTGGGACTCGCACATACAGGCACTATCCAAATTAATTGTCTCATAGCACCTCCACACGTTTCTCCATTCTACCTCCAAAAGTCGTCCATATAGCTGCCTCCATACATCCTCCCCTATCAAACGAGTTGTGTCAGGCAGAAATTTGGGTTGTTTTCATGGATTCCTCATCAAAGTTGTTAACTTGTCGCCACCCTGCTTGTATACCACAAAATATCTGGCAAACTTTTATGATAAACCGATATTATTTCCGCTTTCTTGCGCAGGCTGTTTCATTCCCCTCACCCGCCATATCCCAAACTTATAAGAACGCTCTACTACACTTGATCTTATACAAGGTTTCTTAGAAGTGCTGTTTGGGGAGTAGCCAGAGACAGGGGCTTGGATTGGCGAAAGCTCGCCTGTCTCAGAGCGGCCAGCTCCATCCAAGATCCAACTACATAGTTTTAACTGCAGCACCTTAATCTACTACTACGTTCACTGCCTCCATACTGGTCCCCTTATCAAACGAGCTGTGTCAGGCAGAATTTTGGGTTGTTTTCATGCTTCCATGTTAACTTTGTCGCCACCCTGCTTGTAATCCCAAATATACTGGCAAACTTTATCATGTACCGATATTATTTGAGCGCTTCTTGCTCACCTCCTTTGGTTCCTCTCTGCCACCCACTTGGTTTGAAGCCTGAGTCCATTTAGGGTATGTCGCCATGACACTCCTCTAGCCTGCTGCCGCTGCCTCTGCAGCCGTCCCCTATAGTGTCAGGGTCAATATTATTGGATGTTTAGAGTGCTATCTAGCTTCATTCTGTCACTCTGTCATGGCATGCTGTTGCCCAAATTTTGGCATAATGTTGCGATTATGCCCCTCAGAGGCATCCATGCATGCTGCCCCTGCTGTTTCCTGTCCATTTCCGTGGTGTTTTCCATCCTTTTCTGAGGTTCCCATTTGCAGTTAAAACTATGTTAGTTGGATCTTGGGATGGAGCTGGCGCTCTGCAGACAGGCGAGCTTTCGCCAATCCAAGCCCCTGTCTCTAGGCTACTCCCCAAACAGCACTTCTAAGAACCTTTTGTATAAGATCAAGTGTAGTAGCGTTCTTATAAGTTTGGGATATGGCGGGTGAGGGGAATGTAAACAGCTGCGCAAGAAGCGCTGAAATAATATCGGTTAATCATAAAAGTTTGCCAGTATATTTTGTGGATAACACAGCAGGGTGGCGACAAAGTTAACAACTTTGATGAGGAATCCATGAAAACAACCCAAATTTCTGCCTGACACACCTCGTTTGATAAGGGGAGGATGTATGGAGGCAGCTATATGGACGACTTTTGGAGGTAGCAATGGAGACAACGTGTGGAGGCTGCTATGGAGACAATTTAATTTGGATAGTGCCTGTATGTGGCAGTCCCAAAAAGTTTTCAAACCAGAGGAGCAGGTAGGTGTCCCTCCAGAAAAATGGAATAGATTGAGTGCACCCTTCACGCTGCTGCGAACCTCATAACACACAACCCTTCACTGCTGCGGAACCTCCAACCCCCCTTCGCTTGCGCGGAACCTCCTAATACCAACCCTGCAGCGCGCTGCGGAACATCATAACACCCCCTTCAGCTGCTGCGGAATCTCATAACACGACACCCTTGCAACCCGCTGCCTGCGGAACATGTTACTTGCCCAGACCTCATCTACACCCCTCCGTTCTTTCGCCCCTCATAATACCCCACCCCTCCCCTGGCCGTCACAGCGCTGCGGAACTTCATACATACCCCCTGCGCTGCTGTGGAGCTCTCAATAGAACGATCTCCCAGCCTCTGCCTAACATCTAATAACACCTCTTCACTGCTTCAATACATCACATAATAAACAGTTCAGCGCTTGCAGCAACCCCTAATACACAACTTTGCGCTGCAGAATCTCATAAAATACACATCCACTGCTTGCTGAAACATAAGCCTCTTCTCCTTCTCATGTACATCACAAACCCAACAGGCTATTCACACATGCACAAGACATATAACGGCAGTCACACATTGCATGCAAGTATAGCTACTTGCAACCGATACATACATAACAAAGCATGAGGCAGACACACACACGACAGACATACATGTGAAAACGATCTACACATTCAGGGAAACAACATACATCACACATACCATATCACTCACTATAATGGATCAGTAATACACATTCACTACACAGCCATACGTCATATCCATGACAAAAAAACAGACCACTATTCGGCAGTACTGAATTGCTGAATACCTTTAGAGACCGTCCGACTTGCCATCACTACAAACAACGCCACTTATTTACTACTGGATGTTGCCCAATGGGCCCATCATTATTCAGTAACAAGCAAAGATATGTTACACTTTCTATTTTCTCCACACATCCTTTTGTCTTCCCACACTTTTTAGAATGCGGCCTCATCGCCCCGTGAGGCCACCATACCAGTTGAAAGAAGGAGGGCAAATTCAGACTCCTCAGTGTAGCTTCTCTCCAGGGTCTCTTTGTTTAGGAGAATGGTGGGTCGCAGCAGGATGGACCAACAAGATAATATTGGCCCTTCTTTTAACAACCTGTTCCCCATACGTTTTGATGCCAGTTCCAGAGACAGTCAACTGAAGTTGTTGCTGTAAAATAGGCGGGAGCGCTAGCATTCTCATCCATAGTTGCCTAGGACTGCAGGAAGATTTAGATACGAGTTTTAGTTTGGTTGGGTTGTCCTGTCATATCGGTGAACCTCTTTCCTACGGCTGCTGATGGCCTGAGTGCCCACAGAAAGGGCTTGCTGAGTGCCATCCGCTCTGGGCACCAGTGCCATGGTAGCTCTGCTCATGCGCCTGCCCCGAGTGGCTGCCTGCAGCAATGCCCTGGTATCACCACTGAAGGTAGCCTTCAGGCTTCTCCTCCTCCTCCATCCTCTTTCGTTCCCGATTCCTCTAAGCTGCCAGATCTCTGCTATACCTGCAGCTCCGTGTTGAAAGGAGATGGGGGAAGGTGGTTAGAACTACTTATGTGCTGATTCACGGGATGCTCAGCAGCCCTCTAACTGTTCATGTGGCTTTGTCCAAGATGGGGGAGGTACAAGTGCCGGCACAGGAACACTTTGCCTCAGTTCAAAAACAGGAAGTGAAATGGCACAGAGCGTGTGTGGGGCCCCGGCAGCTCTCTGGGCCCCGGCAGCTTGCGCTAGGGTATAACCTGCTGGGTGCTGAGCTACTTTAATGGACCTGTGGTGGACGACTTCAATACATGTCCACCAACATTGCAGGTTCTCAGCCAAGGTGAGTGACCTTTTTCGAATCTACTTTCTGTTATTGTAGAGGATGACTCACCTCGCATAGCGTGCGCTTTTTCAGGTCCAAATGGTCTTAAAACATGTGGGGACACTGCTGAACGAGACAGATCCTTACGCTTTTCAGTGCTGACTGTAAAAAGCTATTCCATCTGCAAGTGTATTAAAACATAACCCAAGGATCTCCTAGGCATATCCCCTCCTCACGTCAATCACATAGATAGTAACCACTTGATGCCGTTACTTACTGTGTAATTACAGTAGAGAGCAGACACCCCTTGCTTCCACAAATGATTCTTTCTACCGAGATAACACTCATTACTGCGCCCCCCTTAAATACAAATATGAAGTAAGTATGGCCATTTATGGCAGATTCCCCAAATATAACCCAACTGTGTGATGCCATGGAGATTAAAGGGGTTGACCCGACATAGCAAGTTAGAACTATCCTGTTGGATAGGCTACGGAGGGACATCTCTTCAAGGGAACTTCAACATGAGGGGGAATGCAAGTTCAACCCTGTTTGGGGTTTTGTGGGACCAAAAATGATTGTGATGGAGGACCTGCATGGTATCCAAGGCACTATCCTCCTTTTCTTCCTCCTGGTTTCTCCTTAAGCTTGCTAGAGGAAGAAAGAAACTAGACTAACAAGAGGAGAGCCGTGCCGGGCGCTCACACCACATCACACCAAGGGTGGGGTGTACCATTCGTCGTCACCAAACACATAACATAGCTACAGGCCCCCAAAATGCCAAATCTACCCCTGGCTTAATGTCGCCATAATGAAGAAGCTACTACATAGAGAGCATACACTTCTCTGGCCTGGAAGGAGAATTGGACGTCATTGAAATTCCCATAGTGTGGATAGCAATATCAGTGTATTAGATGACAGATCGTCAGATGCAAAATGAGCCTGGCCATTAATCCCATCTTTGAGCCTGCTCTCAGGACAAACAATTTAAACCCCGCGGCCCTCCAGCCCAGGCTTTTACCAAGTCAATTAGCCGGGTGAGAACGCCGCCTCCTTCTATCACATTATAC
Organism: Engystomops pustulosus; assembly: GCA_019512145.1. NCBI lineage: Eukaryota > Metazoa > Chordata > Amphibia > Anura > Leptodactylidae > Engystomops > Engystomops pustulosus. Next base: position 21,719,514 of record CM033644.1, read on the forward strand.
ATCACATGCATTATTTATAGGCATTATTAATGCTCATTACAGATTGCAGGCCTGGCAGTAGCAGAGTAATGACATGTCTATGAATGATCTAGGCTTTCTAAGCCATGCCTTTATGGCATACAGTTATAATGAGTGTGGAGACGACCGTATACTCTCCGGAAGATTTACGGTCTGTGTATTTATATTTATGGACAAGGGAATGTGCTCATTGCCAGCGATGTAAGGCTGCGACTGCTTCTCTCCTCGCTTTAAAGCCTGTGAAAGATGAGTGCATATAAAGAACCCTAAGAATACTTTCCTCCACCAGTCACTCGCGTCTGAATCACTGGGAATTACTTTCCAATTGCAGTAATGGATATCCAATACAGAAAATAGATGCTTCTAACATTACTGGATGACAAATCATTTGTTGAATATTACAGAATATGGACAAAGTGTTGTATACGCGCGTATGTCTCCTCGGGGTTGCAGGTCACTTGTGGTTGATAAGGGACACATCAATGTCTGTTACGGAGAATAGAACATATGGAGGTGTTATACTTCTCTCATATATTTGATAAGTAGAGCTTAGTCTACGTGGACTTGAATTTCACAAGTGTTTTGTGAACACAAAAACAATGTAAAAAAACTAAAACATCAAAACAAAAAATAATTAAAAAAGCAATGTTACATACGCACTACAAGCAGTGCAAAAAGCGCCCAAAACAACTAAGAGCTGAACAAAAAAACCCAGGTGCCAACCACTATAGTTTTGAATTCAGTCACGACATACACACTACTACTACTACTACTACTACTACTACTACTATATCTTTATCTACCTTATATACTCATAGTAAGCCAACCCGAGTATAAGCCGAGACCATATTTTTAACACAAAAAAAATGAAAAATGCTATTGACTCAGTAATGCCGATGGTGGGAAAGCATTGGTCACAGCCATCGCCTCCCAAATAAGCCTTCCAGCCCCATGTAGTAATATGCCAGCCACCTCTGTAGTATAAGCCAGCCAGCCCCCAATTAGTTATAACCAGACAAGCCCTTCAAGTATATAGCCAGCCAGCCACCAGCGAATAAGCCAAGCCCCACATGTAGTATATAGCCAGCCTCCAGTAAAGTATATAGCACAGTAGCTCCCCCGCAGTAGTATTACAGCGCGAGCCGCGCAGTAGCAAACTCCACCCTCCCTGTAGAAATAGCTAGCCAGGCCCATGTAGTATACAGCCACCTCATGATAGACCCCCACAATCACATGAGTAGATTGATGCGTCTAATGTATTCCCTTCAGACCTCATCGTCGCACATGTGGCTGCCCTGTTTATCTCTATGGAGTCTGTTGGAGACAATCTTATCAGTTTTGTGGGAAACACCTTTTAGCTTGACATGCCAGGATCATGGTGAAAAAGAATTATAAAAGCAGCCTGAAGCTCCAGATCGTGGTGTCCGGTGCTGTTAATTAGTCTGTCTCTCCCATGACTCGCCTTCCTCTCCCATTCTGGAAGAGGGAGGTATCTGTAGTGCAGAAGGGTCAATTCAACCTCTCGTGTGATGTCACTCCCTCTCCAGAAGTTAATTGTTCTGACTTTTAGGCGTTAGTTTAATTTAGCTTAACTTTGGTACCTTGAAATATTTTATTGGGTTTTTTTTGTATGGGTACACCATGCCATTAGAACAGTATTACAAAATGATCTCAATTAAGTATCTTCATCTGTGACTGTTGTAAGTTTTCTTGGCATAACTTTGTCACCAGGATTTCCAGAGGTTTTCTATTAGGTTTAGATCAGGCGATAAGTGGGCGCTTTGTCTGCATGAAAATTGCTGGCTGATTTAGTGAAGACCACAAGGAAGGAATCACATGTCTTTTGAAGAGTGTCTGATCAACAATTGCATTCACTCTGACATTGCCATGTATCAATAGAAAATCAGACACTTGATTTTGGGGACCAGAGACGGAAGCTTGTTTATACAGTGCAGTGGAAATCAAAATTAGAGAACAGCACATAATTTCCTAAATGTCAAGTTCAATTGTGTAGTGAATTTATCCTAACATGAGTGAAACACCAGTATACAATTCATAATTGTATACATTCTAATCACAGAACAAAAAATAAATAAGATTTTTGTATAAGAACACTGATCAAATTAGAGAACACTTTCAGATTCCTTCAATATATTGGTGTTAATCTGGTACCTGGTGCTAATTTTCTCAATTATTTGAACACCTTTTTAACTGGCGCCTAATTTTCCATGGTACTTGTTGTACCATTAAGAAATAACTGAATACCTCACCCCCCCCCCCCCCCCGGCACAGGTTGTGTGTGTAAAGAAGTCAGTGGGGGTCATTTACTAAGGCCCGATTAGCGTTTTCCCCCGACGTGTTACCCGAATATTTCCGATTTGCGCCGATTGTACCTGAATTGCCCCGGATTGTGGCGCACGCTATCGATTGTGGACGCATCGGCGCCGGCATGCACGCGACGGAATGGGGGGGGGGGGGGGGGCGTGGCCAACGAAAACCCGACGATTCGAAAAAAACGCCGCATTTAAAAACCGAAAAAGTGTCGCTTGGGGAGTGCTTACCTTCACCTGGTCCGAGGTGGTGCATTTCGGCGCGATGAGATGACTTTCAGCGCAGCAGCCAGCCACCGTGGTGCCGGACGGAGGAACACCTTCTAACCCGGCCTGACCCGAATCCAGAGCAGAGACGCGCGTATGGGCCGGTAAGTAAATCTGCCCCAGTGAGTTCAGTAGTAGGGAAGGTTCATGGTTTGGGAAACTCTTTATGCAACAGGAGTTTGACTCCTCATACAGCTACAAGGCCAACAGTAATACAAGGTGTAACAGGAACCAGCATGTGATTCCTTTCTTGTATTCTTCACTAATCAGCCAGCAATTTTCAAGCAGAGACAATGCCCCTCCCCTCTATCGCCTGATCTAACTATATAAACCCTCTAAAAATCCTTGGTGACAAAGTTATGGCCAGAAACTACAACAGTCACACAGATGTACTTAATTTTGAAGTAATTTTTGTAATACTGTTCTAATGGCATGGTGTACCCATACATAAAATCACAATATTGATCAATGAATTTTTACATTATTTGTGAAAAAAAATCAAGTGATCACATTGTTCTCTAATTTTGATCTCCATGTGCGTTTACCACTCTTTATGCCTCAGCCAAATTTGTCCGAAACCCATTTGAAAAATCAAACCTGACCCCATTCCCTGCTGGTAAACGGCCTGCATCATTGCTGGCAAATCCTCCCCAAATCCTAGTGCTGCTTGCAGTTAAAGAATTATAGCCCCACTATTGTCCAGCACCGATTGCAGAGGTTACTGTTGGATGGAGGGGGGTTGGTCAGCTGAACCAAATCTGAACTCTAATAGTTCTAATGAGTTCAGGGGTTTGGGGGGAATCGAGCCCGCAAATTTTAGTACAAACCCAACTTTGTGGTTAGGGTCCACTCGACCCTGCTTCCTAAAATTTCTACAGTTACTTTTCCACAGAGCACCTATAGTCACGGGCCAGTAATTTGTCCTGGGTGTATATCTATGTACAAGAAACATAGCAAGATATGAAAATGGACACTAGAAGCAGCTTCCTCCTGCTCATAATAAAAAACGGTACATGTAATATCTATAAGGAAAGTGAGAGTGTGTCAATAAAAGAAGACAGCTGGCTCTTATACACATAATAGATTCCGCTCCTACTAATAAATCCTGTATACTTCCGATAACTCCCCCTGACCGCACTAGTTACGCCGCCGTGGATGCAACTCATTGTAAAACAAATTGATTGTAAATATAATGCGGAGAGATGAAAAAAAAAAATTTTTCTTTTGTGAAGCGCTGAATCTCACAGACTAAAAGTCATAAAATATACTGCTAGGAAAATCTAAATGGTCCATTCCTAAATTTTATGAGCCTATAAAAGCTAAAAATGCATCACTGTTAAGTCAAACCTGATGAGAAGATTTTTGCCATAAAGATGGTGTTAAAACGATTCAAACTTTTGATCCGTTATCATATAGATTAATATTCGGCATAGTGATGGAGATCGGGACAGGTGCCCGCTACATAACTTTGCAGAGGAAGTCTGGCTTGTGCGTGTGTAGAGTCAATTGTTCATATGGGTTCTGATGAATATTATTTATATAGAGGCTCAACATTAAGCTGCTGCACCCTACTGCAATCTGTAGCAGGCCCCACTATATGTAATGGTACAGTACAGGTCTTCCCAGATTGGGCAGACACCATATGAGGCCTTAGGCTCAGATGAGACCACTCTTATGCACAATTCCAAGATATGAACTTTAGGTAAGAAGTGGAATCCCTTCAGTATGGTTGATCAGGACAAGAAGAAGATGTTGGTAGACTCTATAAGAGCGAACATACCCACAGAGAACAGTCTAAGTTGTTAAGCTGTGGCCATGGCCATGATTATCCAATCCTCTTTGTATTTGCTGGTTAAAATGCGGCAGGAACTTCCCTCACCAGATGAAGCCATTGCTAGTGAGGGAGGATGGAATTTGGTTCATAGCTATGGCATGAAGCAAAAGCAAATGCCATGTTCTTTTGTGAAGAGTAGCAATTATGGCGACGTAATGGGTTCTTTTATCTTTGGTAGAGGACCACTGGTTCTTCCTTGTATGCCACTGACACTTATACAAACACCTGAGCTAATTTGACTGTTCGGAGACCTTAACTTTGCCCAAAATTGGTTGGAAAATCACCTTCTCCAGAACCAATTCTTTTGACAAAAATTTAAGAGTGGGTAAACATCGGTATAGACTTATTTTAAAACTGGTCATCTAATGATGTACATCTAGATATGTCAAGCCCTGTGTTAAAGGAGACATCTTATTACTTTTGGGGCACATTTACTTAACTATCCGCTGGAGTTCACCGAAGTGCATTGTCCGACAATAATGCATTCAGTAAGATCGTGCACCCGATATCCTGCATGTGTCGCTTCTCTGCTCAGGCCGTCCCTCTTCTCCTGTGGTAGGTAAGTGTCTCGGCTTGCGCACACATTTGAAAGTTACATCCACGCGCAGTCCCAATCAGTTTGATCGTTCGACAGCACGGCCCCCAATGACACCTTGTAAATACCTGCCAAACCATGTAATCCCCGAAAAAGGCGAACAGTCCGACAAAAGTGAGCAGAGCACCCATAGTAAATGAGCCCTTTGTTGTCAGCCTTGCCTTCATTCTATACTCCTGTGATCTAAACTCTAGTATGAGGCCCCTTTTGTCCAAAACGACTTCCCTTTAACTTTAACCTTCGTAGGTACATCACTGATTAATGAGGACCTTCATCACCTCCACCATCTAAGTTAGGCTCACTTGCATTTTTTTTCTCCCTTATACCATTCTTGAGCAATTAGTGATTTATTTTTGCCACTTAATACTGTATGCTAAGTAGCTACTGTCAGGTGGGCAAGGTCCAGCTAAATACTTTAACCCAACCCAAACAATTTCCTACCTATCATAATTGGTGTAAAACGAACAAAGCTGATTGTGGGAGTTAGAAATATAATTTCAGCTCTTCCGCATCAATAGATTAAATTGGTTAGGGGAGGCAAATAGCTGGAGATGGTGACGGGGGGAATAGTTCTTTAAAAACCCCCTTGAAGGTCTGAAAACACCCATAGCAATAAGAGAAATTCACCGTGTGATTGATATATAGTTTAGTTACTCAGATTAGGACAAGGACCAAAAGAACTGAACGAAAATGAGACTTAAGGTCTCTGAGGTTTGGTGTCTGTGGAGCCTTGACATGTAACTTCTTCTCATGAGCCTCCAGCCGACCAAAGTGAGTAATGGATTCAATGGGCAGATTTACTTACCCGGTCCATTTGCGATCCAGCGGCGCGTTCTCTGACGCTGATTCGGGTCTTCTAGCGATTCACTAAGGTAGTGCGCCCGATGTCCCTAGGCGTCGTGCTGCGGGAAGTCCGTCGGAGTTCACTGGATTTCACGTCCATGCTGGATCAGTAAGTGCGTGTCAAGCGAATCGAATCCGTTGGGGTTTCCGACGGCCACGCCCCCCGATTTCCGGCGCGTGCATGCCGGCGCAGACGTGCCACAATCCGATCGTGCCCAAAAACTCAGGGCAATTCGCCGCAAATCGGCATTTTCGGGAAAACCCGATGAAACATAGCGTTCGGACCCTTAGTAAATGACCCCCATATATGCAAGAGAAGAAGTGCTGAGGAGCAAATAGCTCATCGTTCATGTCTCTTCCATTGGTGATGTCCAGAGAATTTGACCCCCCAGAAATCAGAAATTCTTCAGCATCAATCGACAACATTCACATAAAAAAGGTCATAAAAGATAAATATATACTGAAAAAAAAAACAAGCATCCATCTTATTTTAGAACATGCTTTTGGCAGTGGTTTTTCTGAAATTAGATGGTTTAAAACCCAAAAAAGGCCTCTTTATCCCCCTTCTATTGCAAATGAATCTTCTTGTATGTTAAAGTGGATCATGTTCCTCTCCCCCCACATTTGGATTTGTATATTAAATATCCGGCATGTTCTTTTATTGCACTGTATTCTTCTCTAGGAATCGATGACCCTGTAATAATAATTGCAGTCTCTTACGTGTGTTTTGATCTGTTTTCACATGGAACTAGAGAACAGAAAATCATCTGAGAACAAAACTGACAGAACGCTGACACACACAAGGGATTAAAAAAAATCAATGTGGACACAATGCAGGCAGGACCATAGAGGAGCAAATGCCAAAGCAATCCATATCAGTGTGCCATATTTATCCATTATTCTAATACGCGGTGTGAGTGACGCCTGTGTGTCACGGTCTGCACCTGCTTATTGGAGGCACAACTTCATGCTCAGCGCTCACAGTCACATTTCATTTCAGGAATAGACTTTTTCAGCTTACACTTAGTCGAACAGTTGCAGAATCAGTAGTAGTCTCTAGCTGTGCTCCATAACATACAAATCTAATCATTTCAAAATTTGTTCAGATTCTACTATTCTATAACATGCTTCCTGCAGAAGGACAGCTAACTGCAATCTGCTCAGCTTCCTCCTCTTATAACTGCTGCATCCACATAGGACGCTATGTACAATCTGCTCACGCCTCCTGCTCTATATCATTAATGCCGGGAAAGAGGACCGTATGCACAATCTACTCAGCTCTTCCTGCTCTATACTATGCTGAGTGCAAATAGGACACTATGTACATACTCTCAACCCCACCTGCTCATATAACACGTTGCCTACACATAAGGTATTATGTTAAATCTGCTCATTTTCTCTCCCCTGCCCTATAAGAACTGAATAACTGATGTTCTGATGATAGGACACTACATACAATATGTTAAGCTTCTCCTGCTCTATAAAATGCTGCTTGCAAATAGGACACTATATACAATCTGCTCAACTCCTCCTCCTTATAACATGCTGCCTCAGATAGGACACTATGTTAAAATCTGCTCAGCTCCCCCTGCTCTATAACATGCTGGATGCAGATAGGACATTATTGTACAATCTGCTCAGTTCCCCCTGCTCTATAGCATGGCTGCCTGGAGATGCGGACTCAATCTATTTTAACAGTGGCAGATTCTGTGCAGATGGGTGGACTCCAGTATATATACTTTTGTATTCAGTACATCTCCTCCAGACTCTCTGTCATGTAACCTTCATGGGTATGTTTATCTCACATCAAACACGTTGCTGTAATTATGATCACCATTGATCGGGGTGGTTAGCCTAGAAATGATGAAACCATATTGTTTTCTGAAAAATAGGGATACTTAGGTGAACAGACAAAATCTCTTCTACATAAAGTGTTCATTGTTATTTTCCTATTTGACAATGTAGTTATACCCAACTGAGCGCCAAAGCCTTGAAATCCTCGGCGCCCTCTGTGTAGCACAGAAATAATTCTAGGGTTTGAGAACCATCAAACACCTCAGGAACGTTTTAACTGAACTTGACATCTGAGGTCACATCTTGCCTTTTCTACACTGAAGCGACTGATATCCTACAAAAGATTGGAGTAGCCAGGGAGCCTCAGAGCTGTACTCATAATGGAGAAGTGGCCGGCTCTAGGTCACAGTGATCTCTATCAAGGGCTACAATCAGTGTTCCTGTAGGGGGGATTCACCATGAGCCATGGATACATCAAATATGGATTCAGTAAACTTGAACTTTTAGAACCAAAAAAGAAGTCTTTCAAAGGAACCATTTTCTTACAGTGATAAATGGGAATTGATCCATGGTATTGTCTGGCCACAAAGACTAATGGGTAATGTACAGTACGACTCATGGTGACACTAAGAGGAACCTCTTTTGGACTTTGAAGTGGTATATGAAGTGAACCGTCATAAAGTATATGACTGACTTCGGTCTGAAACAGAAGTGACAAAGAAAGCGCCAAAAGGAGTTACTGAAATGGGAAGAAAACCCTCTATGTGTGAATGTAATAATGATAGATGTAACTGATTACATTTGTTAGAGGATAAGTATATTGGAGAAAAACTGTACAATAGAGGGGAGGCTCTAGGACCATGTTGGCACCTCTTGCCTGATACAAGATGGGAGGCTTGGTGGCGCAGTATGGTCTCCTGCATTAAATTTGTCCCAAAGTCTCCCCTTGGCTACAGATCCTGTAACTCATAGGTTTTGTTAACTGTTATCCTAGATGGTTCCATAAACCAACTCACTGGTGACATATCCGACTACCAGTCGGCCAATCTGGTGGAGACATCTCCGGAAATTAACTTTCGCATGCTTTTTCCAACTCAATATAGTTGGAATCTCTGCCCATGAGATCAGGGCTAGCGTAAGGGGGGTGGCAAACTGGGCATTTGCCCAGTGTCCCCTGTCCTAAAGGACTCCCTGCATGTGGACTTTTGTGGGCAGAAGATGTATCCTTCTTAATACCTCTGGTTGAATGCCTATCATCTATCTTCGTCTTTTGATCTACCTCTATCTGTCTAGTTATTCTCCTATCATTTATCTTTTCCTATCTATATATCTGTCTATCTACCACATTTATCTGTCTATATATCTATATCCTATCTATTATCTATCCTCAATCAACGATCTTCTTTCTTCTGCTTCTACAGTATCTTTCTCATATATCTATCATCTATCTATAAATCTATATCATCTTTCATATTTATCTCTATCATCCATCTCCCTATCATCTGTCTACTCTTAAACTTGTCCTGCAGTCCCATATTACAGATCTTATACCTACTACTGGGTGTAACTATAAGTGTTTATATTGTGCGGGGTAAGAGAGCCCTTACTGACTGTGACTGCTAATAAAATAGTAATTTGGGGCCACTTTTAGTTTTGGCCAGGGACCCACTTTGTCTAAACTGGCCCTGATGAGAGGGAACACATATCTTGTCTTTTAGCTGTTGGTCTCACTACTTGGGGGGACTCACAGTTATTTGCAATGGCTGCCCGGATGAACACACCAGGGTGTTGAGGCAGTATATTGTCCCATAGGTTGTAGTGCTCATGAGGCCTGAAGATACCATTGTCAGGTCCAAACTAAACCTGGATACAGTACAAAGCCGTGGCAGTTTTGGTTTCTAGTTCTGGACACCACAGGAAACAGGGCGATATTGGGCCACCCTCAATAGCAAGGGAAGGGATTTGTGGCTTTAAAATCCCTTCTGCTACGTATATGAGATTGTAACGACAGGTTGTGTAGTGAAGGTCCCATCAGTATATGGTGTGGAGTACCAAAAATGTGGATGCTTCTTGTTCAAGGATCAAACTGGGTGGACTGCCTGGGCTGTCCAGAGCTCGCTTGTTGCTTGTGGGTTGCCGTACATAAGACTACAACTCCTAAAGTTATGTCAGAATGGCCCACGATGTTGGGAAATTCAATGAAATGACCCTCCTGATTCTCGCAGTCCCATGATGTGCCTTACACTCAGAGGGGAGCATATATTATGACTTTCTGACAGTTTTTTGGAGCTCTTTTTTCCCATGCTGCACCTTGTGCCACTACTTTGAAGTGTCAACACTGCTCCTCTTTTTCCAACACCCCCACTCTTTATTTTGTTGCTTTTCTTGCACTTATAGGTTTTGATACTTTATTGGCACACAGAAGTTTAAAAATCTGATCTACCAAGTTTCACGTCACACTTCATGATTGTGGAGAGAGTTCAGAACCTTTTCGGTGGTGCTTCCAATTCATTGAGCCAAAATCTAACATCACAGTGTTAATTACCGTCCAATTTGTGTGCCAAAAACACAGACCCTGCCACCACAAATCATGAACGCCCCCAAAATCTTTAAATTGGCAAAAGTCTTGGAAGTCAATGAAGAGACACATGGAAAAATGGAAAATGATCTCTCACTCTATGGGGGAGATTTATTATAGTCTCTTAGGGCACAACGTTCTAGTTGGCCATGGCACCAATCATAGCTCGGCTTTAGTTTTCCCACAGCTGTTGATACAATGAAAGCTGAGCTCTCATTGGTTTCCATGAGTAACTATTTTGCATATGTATAAGGTTTCCCAACCCTGCCCAAACGATACCAAAAAGTCTGCAGAGATTTGTGCGCTGCAATGCTGAAAATAATTTACTGTGATCATAGCGTCTACACATTCATGCCAGAATCTAAGGGTCAGCTTTGGATTTTAGCCATCGCGGTCCTCTCTGCATGTGCAAATCCAGATGGAAAATTCATATGATATTAAATAACATCAGTGGATAAGATTTTAACAAAGGAATCTGCAGAGACATTGGCGGCCTGGATGTTTTATCGGCAGCAGGGCAATTATTTTTGGGAATTTTCACAATGAAATTAACCCCTTTCACTGCCCGTACTCATCAGCATTCATGTCGACAATAGAAATGGGGGGGAGGAAGGGTTACCCTAGAAAATAAAAATCATATAGCTTGTAATTAGAGATGAGCGAACACTAAAATGCTCGGGTACTCGTTATTCGAGAGACAAACTTTTTCCCGATGCTCGATTGCTCGTCTCGAATAACGAACCCCATTGAAGTCAATGAGACTCGAGCATTTTTCAAGGGACCAAGGCTCTGCACAGGGAAGCTTGGCCACAACTGGGAACCTCAGAAAAGGATGAACACCACGGAAATGGACAGGAAACAGCAGGGGCACATGCATGGATCCCTCTGAGGCTGCATAATCGCAACATTATGCCAAAATTATGGGCAACAGCATGGCCATGACAGATTGACAGAATGAAGCTAGATAGCATCTAAAACATCCAATAATTGACCCCTGACACTATAGGGGACGGCATGCAGAGGCCGCGGCAGCAGGCTAGAGAGTGTCATGGCGACATACCCTAAATGGACTCAGGCTTCAAACCAATGGGTGGCAGAGAGGAACCAAGGAGGTAGCAAGAAGCGCTCAAATAATATCGGTACATGATAAAGTTTGCCAGTATATTTTGTGGATTACACAGCAGGGTGGCGACAAGTTAAACATGGAAGCCATGAAAACACCAAAATTCTGCCTGACACAGCTCGTTTGATAAGGGGACCAGTATGGAGGCAGTGAACTAGTAGTAGATTAAGGTGCTGCAGTTAAAACTATGTTAGGTGGATCTTGGATGGAGCTGGCGCTCTGCAGACAGGCGAGCTTTCGCCAATTCCAAGCCCCTGTCTCTAGGCTACTCCCCAAACAGCACTTCTAAAACCTTTTGTATAAGATCAAGTGTGTAGAGCGTTCTTATAAGTTTGGGATATGGCGGGTGAGGGGAATGTAACAGCTCTGCGCAAGAAGCGCTGAATAATATCGGTTATCATAAGTTTGCCAGTATATTTTGTGGTAACACGGCAGGGTGGCGACAAGTTAACAACTTTGATGAGGAATCCATGAAAACAACCCAAATTTCTGCCTGACACACCTCGTTTGATAAGGGGAGGTGTATGGAGGCAGCTATATGGACGACTTTTGGAGGTAGCAATGGAGACAACGTGTGGAGGCGTGGAGACAATTATTTGGATAGTGCCTGTATGTGGCAGTCCCAAAAGTTTTCAAAACCAGAGGAGCAGGTAGGTGTCCCTCCAGAAAAAGGGAATAGATTGAGTGCATGTATGTGCAGTCCCAAAAAGTTTTCAAACCAGAGGAGCGGTAGGTTGGCCCTCCAAAAAAATGGAATGATGAGTCCCTGTATGTGGCAGTCCAAAAAGTTTTCAAACCAGAGGAGCAGGTAGGTGTCCCTCCAGAAAAATGAATAGATTGGAGTGCCTGTATGTGGCAGTCCCAAAAATGTTTCAAACCAGAGGAGCAGGTAGGTGGCCCTCCAGTAAAATGAATAGATTGAGTGCCTGTTGTTGGCAGTCCCAAAAGTTTTCAAACCAGAGAGCAGGTAGGTGTCCCTCCAGAAAAATGGAATAGATTGAGTGCCTGTATGTGGCAGTCCCAAAAATGTTTCAAACCAAGAGCAGGTAGGTGGCCCCCAGTAAATGGAATAGATTAAGTGCCTGTATTTGGGCAGTCCCAAAAGTTTTCAACCAGAGAGCAGTGAGTGTCCCTCCAGAAAAATGGAATAGATTGAGTGCCTGTAGTGTGGCAGTCCCAAAATGTTTCAAACCAGAGGAGCGGTAGGTGGCCTCCAGTAAAATGGAATAGATGAGTGCCTGTATGTGGCAGTCCAAAAAGTTTTCAAACCAGAGAGCAGGTAGGTGTCCCTCCAGAAAATGGAATAGATTGAGTGCCTGTATGTGGCAGTCCCAAAAATGTTTCAAACCATAGGAGCAGGTAGGTGGCCCTCCAGTAAAATGGAATAGATTGAGTGCCTGTATGTGCAGTCCCAAAAAGTTTTCAAACCAGAGGAGCAGGTAGTGTTCCCTCCAGAAAAATGGAATAGATTGATGCCTGTATGTGGCAGTCCCAAAAATTTTTCAAACCAGAGGAGCAGGTAGGTGGCCCTCCGTAAAATGGAATAGATTGATGCCTGTATGTGCAGTCCCAAATTTTTTTAAAAAAGTGGACCGGGTAGGTGGCCCTCCAGAAAAATGGAATAGATTGAGTGCCTGTATGTGGCACTCACAAAAATTGTTTCAAACAGAGGACCGGTAGGTGGCCCTCCAAAAAATTAAATGCATAAAGTACTATAGCAAGAGCCAGTGGGCCCTGTCAAAAATAGCCAGTTTCCTCTGCTTTACTGTACAAAGAGGAGGCGAAGGAGGAACATGAGGAGAGGAGGTGATCATTATTCAGGTTGAGCTTCCTTCACCTGGTGGAGATTGGAAATTTGAATTCCAGCTTTATTCATTTAAAATAAGCGTCAGCCTGTCAGCGCTGTCAGTCGACAGCGTGTACGCTTATCTGTGATGATGCCACCAGCTGCACTGAAAAACCCGCTCGGACAAGCGCTAGCGCAGGGCGCAAGAACCTCCAAGGCGTACAGCGCCAGTTCGTGCCACATGTCCAGCTTTGAAACCCAGTAGTTGTAGGACTGGTGATCATTTAGGACGATGGTATGGTCTACTACGTACTCCTCACCATCTTTCTGTAAAGATAGCCCTACTCTGCCGAGACTGGGGGACATGTGACAGTGTCCTTGCTGGGGTGACATAAGGCTGGCAAAAGCCTTGTAAGCGTAACCCTTGCCAGTGCTGGACAAGCTGCCTGCTCGCCTACTCTCCCTCGCCTACTTGTCCCGCAGAACTACGCACTCTGCTGCTAGCGCTGTCATAAGGGAAATACTGTTTCATCTTGTGCCACCAGGGCCTGCTGGTATTCATGCATTCTCACACTCCTTTCCTCTGCAGGATGAAGTGGAAAGATTTTGCTTGTACCGTGGGTTCCAGGAGATGAACACCCAGTAATCGGTGCTGGAATAAATTCTTTGAAACGCGAGGGTCACGGGATAGGCAGCCTAGCATGAATTGCCTATGCGCCGAGTACCAACGCGTAGAATTCACTCCCCTCACTGGCCTGACTGTCCATTTCCTCCTCCTCCAACTCCTCCAACTCCTCTTCTTTCTGCCCTATACAACGCTGAACAGTGAAGACTCAACAATGGTCCCCTCTTGTGTCTCGCCACATTCCCTCCTCTCCTCTCATCTCCCATCCTCCACCTCCACCTCCTCCGATATGCGCTGAGAAACAGACCTGAGGGTGCTTTGGCTATCAACAAGGAATCTTCTCCCCCGTCTCTTGGGACGAGCGCAAAGCTTCCCGACTTCATTCTAGATTCAAGAGTTTAGGGATTGTTTATTAGCTTACTGTTAGGCAGGAGTGATTCTCCAACGAACCCAATCGCCCCTTCTAGGGCTAACAATAACGTTCTCTCCTTTTTTGATTTAAATTTAGCATTCTAGTACAATTTTGGATGGAATATATTAGCAAGGGGGAATTGCAACGTTGTGTTTAGCTCTTAGTGGCAACACATATCACCTCAAACACGCAAAGTGGGAAAAATTTAGTAGGGGTTGGATTTCAATTAGGCACAGGCATGCATTTTTCCTTTTTATTTTACGTTTCATTTTTGTTTAAATAACTCAGTGTCATTCATCTGATAGTAGTGTGCTTCATTACTTGGCGAAAATATAGCCATAGGAGATCCAAACGGCTGTACGACTTACAGTAGCGTTATATATTTGATTGCTGGTTGATCTGTGGGGCAATGTCACTGTGACTGCAGTGGCATCTTACATAGCCAATTGTGAAGCAATTTGTAGTAGACTTGCACCGCTGTGTTTTGCGCTTAGTGACGCACATATCCATTGCAAAGACGAAAGTGGGAAAATTTAAGAGTAGGGGTTGTGTTTAATTAGGCACAGTCGTGCCATTTGTCCTTTTTATTTTACGTTTATTTTGTTTAAATAAACTCAGCGTCATCTCATTGGCATAGTAGTGTGCTTTCATTACTTGGCTAGAAAATAGCACATAGGGAGACTCCAAACGCTTACGTACTCAGTACGGATATTTATTTGATTTGTCTGGTTGATCTGCTGGTGGCTTGGTACTTGCTGCAAGTTGCATCATCTACTAGCCAAATTGTGAGCAATTTGTAGTGAGGACTTGGCGACGCTTGTGTTTGTGAGTTAGGACGCACATACCTGGCAAGAGCGAAGTGGATCAAAAATTTAGTATGTGGTTGGTTTCAAATTAGGCACAGTCTGCACATTTGTCCCCATTTTTTTTTTGTATTTTACGTTTATTTTGTTTAAAACCCAGCGTCATCTCATCATGGATAGTAGTGTGCTGTCATACTGGCTAGAAAAATAGCATAGGAGAACAAACGGCATTAACCCTACAGTAGCGCTTATATTTTGATTTCTGGTTGATATGCTGGTGGCTGTACTTGCTGCAGGCAATCTACTAGCCAATGGTGAGCAATTTGTAGTGAGAATTGCGACCGAACTTGTGTTTGCGCTTAGTGAAGCCACATATCATTGCAAAGACCAAAGTGGGAAAATTTGATTAGGGGTTGGATTTCAATTAGGCCACAGTCTGCCATACTTCTTTGTATTGTACGTTATTTTGTCTAATAACTCAGCGTCATCTCATTCTGGGCATAGTAGTAGTGTGCTTTACATACTGGCTAGAAAATAGCCATAGCAATAGGATGCATTGTTGTGGTTTTAAAAAACTCAAAAACACAAAAAAAAAACAACAAAAAACAACCACAAAAAAAGTTAAAAAAATATTAATAAGCTATTAAACTCTCATTTTAAAATGTTTAAACCCGAGGGCTAGGGGTAGAGGACGAGTGGGCGGGGACGTGGGCGTCCAACTACTGCAGTGGGTCCGAGGCGTGGTCCTGGCCTGGGGGGTGAGACACACCTGCTTATGAGGGAGCAAGGGGAACGCCGCAGAGACTACACTCCCTAGGTTCATGTCTGAAGGTACTGGGAACTCGTGGTAGAGCACTTGTTGAGGCAGCAGAAAGCAAGTGCGAACAGGTGATGTCCGTGGATTGCTGGGACATGCTTCGAGCATTTGTCCACCAGCAGTATTCACGCAAGTCCACCCATGGTCACCGAAACGGCATCCTCAGCTCCTGCACCTCAGCGCTCCTCCCCCCCAGTATGCCCCCTCCCAGGAAAATTTGGCATTTGAACGGCAACTCTGAGGAACGTTTCTGCGAACCCTTCCACAGTCACAAACCACTGTCCGGTGTGATCATGAGCATTTTCCGATGCCCAGGTTTTCACCAGTCCAGTCTGTGGGTGATGATTGACCTTCTTGACCGGAGTGGAAATGTGTAAAGAGGTGTCGACGATGAGGAGACACGGTTGTCAGACAGTGGGGAAGGTTGTTCAGGGCAGGAAGTCCGAGGGGGGAAGCAGACTGAGGGATCGGAGGGATGGTGAGGTGACAGGCCAAGCTGGGTTGAGAGGCCGGGTGAACACAGTGATCTGAGAACGAGGAGAGTCTCGGACCAGAACAGGTGGAAGAGGCAGTGGTGGGGCCAGACGGAGAGGCAGGGCCAGAGCTGGTGTATCAGCGCCAAATGTGGAACTAGTGAAGCTCCCGTGGTGAGGCTCTTGCGGCGAGGGCTAGATCTTCAAAAGTCTGGAGGTTCTTTTAAGGAAAACACCGGATGACCGACGGACATGTGGTGTGCAACATTTGCCAAACCAGGCTCAGCAGGGGTTCCACCACTACTAGCTTACACCACAGTATGCGCAGGCTATGAATGCTAAACACCCACTCATGGCAACAAGCCCGTTCACCTCCGGCGTGCACACACTGCTCCTTCCCCGTGTCAGCTGATAGTCAGCCCCCTGCCCAGGACCCTGCCACAAAACCCCATCGTCGCCTCCACGATCCTCCACAGCATCCACCAGCGTTCAGCTCTCCATACCCAAGACGCTGGAGCGAACGCAAATATAGTGCAACCCACCGCACGCCCAAGCCCTTAATGCACATCTCCAGATGCTTAGCCTGGAGATGCTTGCCCTATAGGATAGTAGAAGACCGAGGCCTTTCGCAACCTCATGGCGGCGGCCGCCCCTCGGTATTCGGTCCCCAGCCGCCACTACTTTTCCCGATGTGCCGTCCAGCCTGCACCAGCATGTGTCAGACAACATCACCGTGCCCTGACCAACGCCGTTTCTGACAAGGTCCACCTGACCACGGACACGTGGACGAGTGCTGCCGGGCAGGGCCACTATGTATCGCTGACGGCACATTGGTTTACCGGTGGGGCTGGGACGCGTCTGACCTGGGGCTGGTCATATACTGCCGACGCCGAGATTGCGGGGCCTACCTCGGTCCAGGTGTTTCAGGCCTACTATGCCTCCTCCTCCTCCCACCCCTCCTCCACTCCTCCTCCGAACTACCATCCGTGGGCAGGCGCCATCAGTCGGTTGCTCTAGGCACAGCAGCAGTGCCGTCGCTAGCGACAGCAGGCGGTGCTCAAACTGCTGAGCCTAGGCGAAAAAGGCACACCGCCCAAAGAGCTATTACAGGGCATCACGGCGCAGACTGATCTGTGGCTGGCACCGCTGACATGAAGCCAGGCATGGTTGTGTGTGACAACGGCCGTAACCTGGTGGCGGCCTCTGCCAACTCGGCAGACTGAACATGTGCCATGCCTGGCCCATGTGTTAATCTGATAGTGTCGCGTTTCCTCAAGACAAACCCCAATCTGTCTGATTTGCTCACGAAGGTGCGCCGCATCTGTGCGCATTTCAGGAAGTCCAGCCAGATGCTGCCACTCTCAGGGCAGCGGCAGCGCCGCCTCCACTGCCCGCTCACCGACTGTGTTGTGCGACGTGCCCACGAGGGTGAATTCAACATGACCATGTGTTATCCAGAGTTTACCAGCAGTGCAGAGCGATTGTAGACGCCAGATGTCAACTTCACCAGAAGTGGTAGTCAGGTCAGTCAGCTTCCTCAAGTCTACAATGAGGAGTGGACGTGGATGTCTGATATCTGTCAGGTGCTGAGTAACACATTGAGGAGGCAACACAGATGGTCAGTGGCGATGCCGCCATCATCAGCCTCACCATCCCGCCTGCTTGGCATGTTGAAAAAACAGCAGGGTGGCGACAAAGTTAACATGGAAGCCATGAAAACAACCCCAAATTCTGCCTGACACAGCTCGTTTGATAAGGGGACCATGTATGGAGGCAGTGAACTAGTAGTAGATTAAAGGTGCTGCAGTTAAAACTATGTTAGTTGGATCTTGAGTTTTAACTGCAGCACCTTAATCTACTACTAGTTCACTGCCTCCATACTGGTCCCCTTATCAAACGAGCTGTGCAGGCAGAATTTTGGGTTGTTTTCATGGCTTCCATGTTTAACTTTGTCGCCACCCTGCTGTGTAATCCACAAAATATAATGGCAAACTTTATCATGTACCGATATTATTTGAGCGCTTCTTGCTCACCTCCTTGGTTCCTCTCTGCCACCCATTGGTTTGAAGCCTGAGTCCATTTAGGGTATGTCGCATGACACTCTCTAGCCTGGCCGTGGCCTCTGCATGCCGTCCCCTATAGTGTCAGGGTCAATATTGGATGTTTAGATGCTATCTAGCTTCATTCTGTCACTCTGTCATGGCCATGTGTTGCCATAATTTTGGCATAATGTTGCGATTATGCAGCCTCAGAGGCATCCATGCATGCTGCCCCTGCTGTTTCCTGTCCATTTCCGTGGTGTTTCCATCCTTTGTTCTGAGGTTCCCAGTTGTTTGGCCAAGCTTCCCTGGCAGAGCCTTGGTCCCTTGAAAAATGCGCGAGTCTCCATTGACTTCAATGGGGTTCGTTATTCGAGACGAGCACTCGAGCAACGGGAAAAGTTTGTCTCATAACGAACCCGAGCATTTTAGTGTCGTCATCTCTAATTACAAGCTATATGATTTTTTATTTCTAGGGTACCCTTCCTCCCCCCCATTTCTATGTCAGACATGAAATGCTGATGAGTACGGGCAAGTGAAAGGGGTTAATTTCATTGTGAAAATTCCCAAAAATAATTTGCATGCTGCAGATAAAACATCCAGGCCGCCAATGTCTGCAGATTCCTTTGTTAAAATCTATCCACTTTGATGTTATTAATATCATATGAAATTTCCATCTGGATTTGACATGCAGAGAGGACCGCGAGTGGCAAATCCAAAGCTGACCCTTAGATTCTGGCAGAATGTGTGACGCTACGATCACAGTAAATTATTTTCAGCATTGCAGCTGAAAATCTCTGCAGAACTTTTTGGTATCGTTTGGGCAGGGTTGGAAACTTTACACATGCAAAATAGTTACTCATGGAAAACCAATGAGAGCTCAGCTTTATGTACAACAGCTGTGGGGAAAACTAAAGCCGAGCTATGATTGTGGCCATGGCCAACTAGAACAGTTGTGCCCAGAGACTTATAATAAACTCCCCATAGAGTGAGAGATCATTTTCCATTTTTTCATGTGTCTCTTCATTGCATTCAAGACTTTTTGCCAATTTAAAGATTTTGAGGGGCGTTCATGATTGTGGTGGCAGGGTCTGTGTTTTTGGCAACAAATTGGACGGTAATTAACACGTGATGTTAGATTTGGCTCAATGAATTGGAGAGCACCACCGAAAAGGTTCTGAACTCTCTCCACAATCATGAAGGTGACGTAGAAACTTGGTAGATCAGATTTAAACTTCTTGTTGTGCCAATAAAGTATTCACAAACCTATAAGTGCAAGAAAAGCAACAAAATAAAGAGGGGTGGGTGTTGGAAAAGGAGCAGTGTTGTGACACTTCATAAGTATGTGGCACAAGGTGCAGCATGGGAAAAAAGAGCTCCAAAAACTGTCAGAAGTCATAAATATGGCTCCCCTCTGAGTGTAAGGCACATCATGGGACTGCGAGAATCAGGAGGGTCATTTCATTGAATTTCCCAACATCTGGGGCCATTCTGACATAACTTTTTAGGAGTTGTAGTCCTTATGTACGGCAACCCACAAGCAACAAGCGAGCTCTGGACAGCAGGCAGTCCACCACGTTTGATCCTTGAACAAGAAGCATCCACATTTTTGGTAATCCACCATCCATATACTGATGGGACCTTCACTACACAACCTGTCGTTACATATCTCATATACGTAGCAGAAGGGATTTTAAAGCCACAATCCCTTCCCTGCTATTGAGGGTGGCCCAATATCGCCTCTGTTTCCTGTGGTGTCCAGAACTAGAAACACAAATGCCACGGCTTTGTACTTATCCAGGTTAGGTTGAGACCTGACAATGGTCTCTTCAGGCCTCATGAGCACTACAAACCTATGGGACAATATAACTGCCTAACCCTGGTGTGTTCATCCGGGCAGCCATTGCAAATAACTGTGAGTCCCCAAGTAGTGAGACCAACAGCTAAAAGACAAGATATGTGTTCTCTCATCAGGGCCATTTAGACAAAGTGGGTCCCTGGACCAAAACTAAAAGTGAGGCCCCAAATTACTATTTTATTAGCAGTCACAGTCAGTAAGAGGCTCTTTACCCTGCACAATAATAACCTTTATAGTTACACCCAGTAGTAGGTAAGTATCTGTAATATGGGAAGCAGGACAATGTTATAAGAGATAGACAGATGATAGGGAGATGGATGATAGAAGATAAATATGAAAGATGATATAGATTTATAGATAGATGATAGATAATAGAGAAAGAACAGTAAGTAGAAGCGGAAGAAAGAAGATCGATTGATTGATGGAAGATAATAGAAGGATATAGATATTGACAGATAAATGGTAGATAGACAGTATATTAGATAGGAAATAGATA
Source organism: Engystomops pustulosus (assembly GCA_019512145.1). NCBI lineage: Eukaryota > Metazoa > Chordata > Amphibia > Anura > Leptodactylidae > Engystomops > Engystomops pustulosus. The sequence continues at coordinate 21,740,205 of CM033644.1, forward strand.
AAATGATAGGAGATAGATAACTAGACAGATAGAGGATAGATCAAAGACCGAAGATAGGATAGGCATCAAACAGAGGTATTAAAGAAGCGATACATCTTTGCCCACCAAAGTCCACATGCAGGGAGTCCTTTAGGACAGGGGACACTGGGCAAATGCCCAGTTGCCACCCCCTTAAGCTAGCCCTGCATCTCTGGCAGAGATTCCAACTATATGAGTTGGAAAATGCATGCAGAAAGTTAAATTTTCCTGGAGAGTCTCCACCAGATGGCCGACTGGTAGTGGATATGTCACCAGTTGAGTGTTTATGGAACCATCTAGGATAACAGTTAACAAAACCTATGAGTCTACGGATCTGTAGCCAAGGGGAGATTTTGGGACAAAATTTAATGAAGGAGACCATACTGCGCCACCAAGCCTCATCTTGTATCAGGCAAGAGGTGCCAACATGGTCTAGAGCCTCCCCTCTATTGTACAGTTTTCTCCAATATACTTATCCTCTAACAAATGTAATCAGTTACATCTATCATTATTACATTCACACATAGGGGTTTCTTCCAATTTCAGTAACTCCTTGGCGCTTTCTTTGTCACTTCTGTTCAGACCGAAGTCAGTAATACTTTATGACTGTTCCACTTCATATACCACTTCAAAGTCCAAAAGAGGTTCCTCTTAGTGTCCACCATGAGTCGTACTGTACATTACCCATTAGTCTTTGTGGCCAGACAATACATGGATCAATTCCCATTTATCACTGTAAGAAAAATGGTTCCTTTGAAAGACTCTTTTTTTGGTTCTAAAAGTTCAAGTTTACTGAATCCATATTTGATGTATCCATGGCTCATGGTGAATCCCCCTACAGGAACACTGATTGTAGCCTGATAGAGATCACTGTACCTAGAGCCGGCCACTCTCCATTATGAGTACAGCTCGAGGCTCCCTGGCTACTCCACATCTTTTGTAGGATATCAGTCCTTCAGTGTGAGAAAGGGCAAGATGTGACCTAGATGTCAAGTTCAGTAAAACGTCCTGAGGGGTTTGATGGTTCTCAAACCCTAGAATTATTTCTGTGCTACACAGAGGGCGCGAGAGATTTCAAGGCTTTGGCGCTCAGTTTGGCTATTAACTACATTGTCAAATAGAAAATAACAATGAACATCTTATTGTAGAAGAAGATTGTCTTTGTGTTTCACCTAAATATCCCTATTTTTCAGAAAACAATATGGTTTCATCATTTCTAGGCTAACCACCCCGATCAATGTGATCAATAATTACAGGCAACGTGATTTGATGTGAGATAAAACATTCTCCATGAATGGTTACGGAGTGAAGAGCATGACGAGCCTTAGTGACTGCACACCAGAGAGGAATGTAAGTACATAAGTCAGTGTATGACTGAATGAGTCTCACCACAGTTCCCCCACGCACAGAATCTGCCCACTGTGTAAATAAGACCTCGAGTCTGAGAGTGGGCGCCTCCGGGCAGCATTGCTATTAGAGGCAGGGGGCTGTGCAGATATGTAATCATAGGTGTCCTCATCTGAAGACAGCATGACTATAGAGCAGGGGGGGAAATGAGCAGATTGTACAAGTTACCTATCTGCATTCAGCATGTTATAGAGCAGGGGAGGCGAGCGATTTTACTAGTGTCTATTGCAGCTGCAGAGGAGGGAAGAGAACAGGCAGCAGCGTTCAAAGCAGGATGGTGAGAATTGTGATTAGTGTCCTATTTGCAAGCGATTTATGATGAAAGCAAGGAGACGACCGTTAATACATATGTAGGTAGTTGACAGTAAACCTATCATCAGACATCATGTATTCAGTATCTGATAGGGCAGGGGGAGAAACTGAGCGAGGATTAACACATAATACCTATGTGTAGGCAACGTTGTTATCGAGCGTAGGTGGGGTTGAGGGAAGCATATTGAAAGAATACGATGTCCTATTGCATCGCAGCATAGTATTATAGAGCAGAAAAGAGCTGAGTAGATGGGGATCCAGGTCCGCTTCCAGAGGACTTGTAATTGATACATCAGAGCAGGTAGGGAGAGGCGGGGCAGATTGTACATCAGCGTCCTAGGTGGACCCTCCGCGCCAAGTTATCGAGTAAAGGAGGAGTGAGCAAGATTGCAGATTAGTTCACTTCTGCAGGAGGCAAGGTTATAGAATAGTAGAATCGACAAAATTTGAAGTGATTAAGTGAAGTTGGATAGATTTGTATGTATGGAGCCAGCTAGAGACTACTACTAATTTCTGCAACTGTTCGACTAAGTGTAAGTGAAAAAGTCTATTCCTGAAATGAAATGTGACGGTGGCGCTGAGCATTGAAGTTGTGCCTCCAATAAGCAGGGGGTTCAGCACGTGAAACACAGGGCAGTCACTACACCGGCGTTATTAATAAGGACTAAAATAGGACACAATGATAGTGGATTGCTTTGGCATTTGATCCTCTATGGTGCCTGCCTGCATTGTGTCACCATTGATTTTTATCCCCTGTGTTGGGTCAGCGTTCTTTGCAAATGTATGGTGCAAGTTCCAAAAGTTTTCAAACCAGAGGGCAGCAGTAGTGGCCCTCCAAAAATGGAATTCGATTGAGTCCCTGTATGTGGCAGTCCAAAAGTTTTCAAACCAGAGGAGCGGTAGGTGTCCCCCTCCAGAAAAATGGAATAGATGGAGTCCTGTATGTGGCAGTCCCAAAAATGTTTCAAACCAGAGGAGCAGGTAGGTGGCCCTCCAGTAAAATGGAATAGATTGAGTGCCTGTTGTGGCAGTCCCAAAAGTTTTCAAACCAGAGGAGCAGGTAGGTGTCCCTCAGAAAAATGGAATAGATTGAGTGCCTGTATGTGGCAGTCCCAAAAATTTTTCAACCAAGTGGAGCAGGTAGTTGGCCCTCCAGTAAAATGAATAGATTAAGTGCCTTATGTGGCAGTCCCAAAGTTTTCAACCAGAGGAGCAGGTAGGGTCCCTCCAGAAAAATGGAATAGATTGAGTGCCTGTATGTGGCATCCCAAAAATGTTTCAAACCAGAGGAGCAGGGAGGTGGCCCTCCAGTAAAATGGAATAGATTGAGTGCCTGTATGTGGCAGTCCCAAAATTTTTCAAACCAGAGAGCAGGTAGGTGTCCCTCCAGAAAATGGAATGAGATTGATTGCCGGGTGTTTGGCAGTCCCAAAAATGTTCTCAAACCAGAGGAGCAGGTAGGTGCCCTCCAGTAAAATGGAATAGATTGAGTGCCTGTATGTGGCAGTCCCAAAAGTTTTCAAACCAGGGAGCAGGTAGGTGTCCTCCAGAAAATGGAATAGATTGAGTGCCTGTATGTGGCAGTCCCAAAAATTTTTCAAACCAGAGGAGCAGTAGGTGGCCCTCCAGTAAAATGGAATAGATTGATGCTTATGTGGCAGTCCCAAAATTTTTTAAAAACAGTGGACGGGTAGGTGGCCCTCCAGAAAAATGGAATAGATTGAGTGCCTGTATGTGCCTCACAAAAATTGTTTCAAACAGAGGACCCGGGTAGGTGGCCCTCCAAAAAATTAAATGCATAAGTACTATAGCAAGAGCCAGTGGGCCCTGTCAAAAAATAGCCGTTCAGAGAGTTTTTCAACAGGCCAAGCAGCGGGATGGTGAGGCTGATGATGGCGGCATCGCCACTGACCATCTGTGTTGACTCCTCAAAGTTACTCAGCACCTGACAGATATCAGACATCCACGTCCACTCCTCATTGTAGACTTGAGGAAGCTGACTGACCTGACTACCAGTTCTGGTGGAAGTTGACATCTGGCAGTCTACAATCGCTCTGCGCTGCTGGTAAACTCTGGATAACATGGTCAGTGTTGAATTCCACCTCGTGGGCACGTCGCACAACAGTCGGTGAGCGGGCAGTTGGAGGCGGCGCTGCGCTGCCCTGAGAGTGGCAGCATCTGGGCTGGACTTCCTGAAATGCGCACAGATGCGGCGCACCTTCGTGAGCAAATCAGACAGATTGGGGTATGTCTTGAGGAAACGCTGCACTATCAGATTTAACACATGGGCCAGGCATGGCACATGTGTCAGTCTGCCGAGTTGCAGAGCCGCCACCAGGTTACGGCCGTTGTCACACACAACCATTCCCGGCTTGAGGTTCAGCGGTGCCAGCCACAGATCAGTCTGCGCCGTGATGCCCTGTAATAGCTCTTGGGCGGTGTGCCTTTTGTCGCCTAGGCTCAGCAGTTTGAGCACCGCCTGCTGTCGCTTAGCGACGGCACTGCTGCTGTGCCTAGAGCTACCGACTGATGGCGCCGTGCCCACGGATGGTAGTTCGGAGGAGGAGGTGGAGGAGGGGTGGGAGGAGGAGGAGGCATAGTAGGCCTGAAACACCTGGACCGAGGTAGGCCCCGCAATCCTCGGCGTCGGCAGTATATGAGCAGCCCCAGGGTCAGACTCGGTCCCAGCCTCCACCAAGTTAACCCAATGTGCCGTCAGCGATATATAGTGGCCCTGCCCGGCAGCACTCGTCCACGTGTCCGTGGTCAGGTGGACCTTGTCAGAAACGGCGTTGGTCAGGGCACGGATGATGTTGTCTGACACGTGCTGGTGCAGGGCTGGGACGGCACATCGGGAAAAGTAGTGGCGGCTGGGGACCGAATACCGAGGGGCGGCCGCCGCCATGAGGTTGCGAAAGGCCTCGGTCTCTACTAGCCTATAGGGCAGCATCTCCAGGCTAAGCAATCTGGAGATGTGCACATTAAGGGCTTGGGCGTGCGGGTGGGTTGCACTATATTTGCGTTTCCGCTCCAGCGTCTGGGGTATGGAGAGCTGAACGCTGGTGGATGCTGTGGAGGATCGTGGAGGCGACGATGGGGTTTTTGTGCCAGGGTCCTGGGCAGGGGGCTGACTAGCAGCTGACACAGGGGAAGGAGCAGTGGTGTGCACGGCCGGAGGTGAACGGGCTTGTTGCCACTGAGTGGGGTGCTTAGCATTCATATGCCTGCGCATACTGGTGGTAGTTAAGCTAGTAGTGGTGGAACCCCTGCTGAGCCTGGTTTGGCAAATGTTGCACACCACAGTCCGTCGGTCATCCGGTGTTTCCTTAAAGAACCTCCACACTTCTGAAGATCTAGCCCTCGCCGCAAGAGCCCTCACCACGGGAGCTTCACTAGTTGACAGTGGCGCTGATGCACCAGCTCTGGCCCTGCCTCTCCGTCTGGCCCCACCACTGCCTCTTCCAACCTGTTCAGGTCGAGGACTCTCCTCCGTCTCAGAAGCACTGTGTTCACCCGGCCTCTCAACCCAGCTTGGGTCTGTCACCTCATCATCCTCCGATCCCTCAGTCTGCTCCCCCCTCGGACTTCCTGCCCTGACAACAACTTCCCCACTGTCTGACAACCGTGTCTCCTCATCGTCGGACACCTCTTTACACACTTCCACTACGTCAAGAAGGTCATCATCACCCACAGACTGTGACTGGTGGAAAACCTGGGCATCGGAAAATTGCTCAGCAGCAACCGGACAAGTGGTTTGTGACTGTGGGAAGGGTCCAGAAAACAGTTCCTCAGAGTATGCCGGTTCAAATGCCAAATTTTCCTGGGAGGGGGCAGACTGGGGGGGAGGAGGCTGAGGTGCAGGAGCTGGAGGAGTGCCGATTTCGGTGACATGGGTGGACTGCGTGGAAGACTGACTGGTGGACAAATTGCTCGAAGCATTGTCAGCAATCCACGACATCACCTGTTCGCACTGTTCTGGCCTCAACAGTGCTCTACCACGAGTCCCAGTAACTTCAGACATGAACCTAGGGAGTGTAGCTCTGCGGCGTTCCCCTGCTCCCTCATCAGCAGGTGGTGTCTCACCCCGCCCAGGACCACGGCCTCTGACCCCTGCAGTAGTTGGACGCCCACGTCCCCGCCCTCGTCCTCTACCCCTAGCCCTCGGGTTAAACATTTTTTAAAATGAGAGTTATAAGCTTTAAAATTTTTTTAACTTTTTTTTGTTGTTTTTTTTTTTTTTTTTTGTGTTTTTTTGAGTTTTAAAACAAACAATCATCCTATTGCTATGGCTATTTCTAGCCGTCTGTAAAGCCACTACTACTATGCCAGAATGAGATGACGCTGAGTTATTAGACAAAATAACGTAAAATAAAAAAGTAACTGGCAGACTGGTGCCTAATTGAAATCCAACCCCTAATACAATTTTCCCACTTTGGTCTTTGCAATGATATGTGGCGTCACTAAGCCGCAACACAAGTCGTCGCAATGTCTCACTACAAATTGCTCACAATTGGGCTAGTAGATTGCCCTGCAAGCAATACAGCCACCAGCATATCAACCAGAAATCAATATATAACGCACTGTAGGTCGTAAGCCTGTTTGGTTCTCCTATGCTATTTTTTCAGCCAGTATGAAAGCACACTACTATGCCAGAATGAGATGACGCGGAGTTATTAAAACAAAATAAACGTAAAATAAAAAGTGACAAATGGGCAGACTGTGCCTAATTGAATCCAACACATACTAAATTTGTTCCCACTTCGTCTTTGCATGGTATGTGCGTCACTAACGCAACACAAAGCGTCGCAAGTCTCACTACAAATTGCTACAATTGGCTAGTAGATGATGCACTGCAGCAAGTACAGCCACCAGCAGATCAACCAGAAATCAAATAATATAACCGCTACTGTAGGCGTAAGCCGTTTGGATCTCCTATGCTATTTTCTAGCCAAGTATGAAAGCACCTACTATGCCAGATGAGATGACGCTGAGTTATTAAACAAAATAAACGTAAAATAAAAAAGAAAATGGCAGACTGTGCCTAATTGAAATCCAACCCCTACTACAATTTTCCCACTTCGGTCTTTGCAATGATATGTGCGTCACTAAGCGCAAAACACAGCGGTCGCAAAGTCTACTACAAATTGCTCACAATTGGCTAGTAAGATGCACTGGTGCAAGTACAGCCACCAGCAGATCAACCAATCAAATATATAACGCTACTGTAGAGTCGTCAGCCGTTTGGATCTCCTATGGCTATTTTCGAGCCAAGTATGAAAGCACACTACTATCCAGATGAGATGACACTGAGTTATTAAACAAAAATAAACGTAAAATAAAAAAGGAAAAATGGCAGCCTGTGCCTAATTGAAATCCAACCCCTACTAATTTTCCCACTTTGGTGTGTTTGAGGTGGTATGTGTGTCCACTAAGAGCTAACACAACGGTTAGCAATCCCCCTGCTAATTATCCTCCAAATGGTACTAGAAATGCAAATTAAAATAAAAAAGGAGAACGTTATTTAGCCCTAAAAGGGCTGTTGGGTTCTTGGAGAATCACTCCTGCCTAACAGTAAGCTAATAGAACACCCTAACGCTTTCCCCTGACCATCGCAGCAGCTCTCTCCCTAGACGGCATCCAGACCAGAAGATCCAGAGCAAGCGCGGCGCGGCTAGGTCTATCCCCAGGGTCACCTGATCTGGCCACCAACCACTGCCTATCGAGGCCGTGTAGGGGTACCACGTCATGCTGGGTGGAGTGCAGAGTCTCGTGGCCTGTGATGGCTCTGTTTATGGCCGCCAAAAAGCAAAACGCGGGGAGCTGCCATTTTCTCGGAGCGTGGCGAAGTATTCGTCCGAGCAACGAGTCAGTTTCGGTACCTATGCTCGAACGAGCATTGCAAGCTCGACGAGCATGTTGCATCATCTCTTACTAATATATAATATACAAAACCCTTTCCCTTTTTAAACATTCACATCATATCACCTGGCAAATATTATTGGGTTTAGGAGCTGAACCCTCTCATAGCTTGCATTTTACAAGTTAGGCCCAGTTCACACTGGTTGTCTGTGGGGGTTCTGTTACACTCTCCGTTCTAGACAACTAATTAAACTGGAAAACGAGAAGGAAACAGTAAGGTCTTCATTCCCCTTTCCATTCCCCATAGACGTTATGACCTTTTCTTACAAATCTGTTATAGCAGAAAAAAGGATGTAGTAATAACCGAACGTGTAACAGTGAACAAACCTGTCAAAACTGTGTGACTGAGTCTTAGGGGCTTAGAGAGAGGGGCTTTTATTGACCTCGCCATCATCAGTGAGCCACTGTATACTACATAGGCTGGGGGAGACATGCTGTGCCACGCGTGGACAGAGGATCTTTAGGAGGGGGAGGTATTACTTTATTTGAGTTCCCTGAGCCCATAGTCTAAAAAATAATTAAGCTGGACACCCCTTAAATATAATGTTTATCTATAATATGTAATGTAATACAGAACAACTACATTAAATACAATACTAAAATCATTTAACATGCATACACATTTCATATTCATTAAATACACATCTGCTAATATACACACCCCCCATAACAAATAGCATATTTTTTTCTGCAGGTTTACACAACTAACATTCACAAACACTTACTTTTGGCAACCCTGAAAGATTAAAGGTCCAGATCTTTGCAACTGGCAACAGCTCTCTTACAGTCCTATCATGCCCCCCCCTTCTACATATAGCGCCGACTGCAGACTGGAATCACATTGTCACACGCAGAAAGCCCTGTAGTACCGCTGAAGAGAGGCAGGGGAGGGGTCTGAATGGGAATGTGATTACAGCAATGATGGCTGACATACTTGTGAAGAAGTCCTAGAATCCCATGCACTGCCACCCCCCCCTGCAACTGCCCGCAGTGCGGCCTGATCCACTGTCTCATGTGCATTTTATTTTAGGTGGAGCAACTGCAGGTCGTAACACATGCAGCAATAGGACAAGCTCTAAGTTTTACACAGTGCTACAGCTGTGTTTAGAGCCCATAGAATTAATTTGGGCATGTCTCATAATACACATGTAAAACTAAACTTTGGTGCATACTAACTCGTCTTTTTTTCACTGCAGATTTACTGTGGGACTTAAGGTGCCTTCCATGAAAAGTTTTTCAACTGCATGCGGATGTACCCTTTATCAATCTCAATTCGGAACCTGTATAGGTTTTCACCTATTGTCATGTTCAACATAGGGTCCATGTACGGTGTCCTTTTGGGTCCCTCAGACCTACCTCTCAACCCGTGCACCTCCTCCTAATTTGTGCTCCTTTATCTTATAAGATATGACTGGAATGTGTATTACTCATTTTCTTTTTCTAACTAGATATCATAGAATCTTCAGCAGGACAATCCATAGAGGATCAAGTTCTCTTCTCCAGAAATAGATTTTTTTTGATGTCTTGATAGCAAGCAAGGTAGTCCTCATTTTCTTTAAAGGATCACTATTGGACTGGAGTGACCACCAGGAGTCCATTGTAGAGCTACATTTCGATATACAGTGACCCCCTTTAACCAATTTCTGAAACTACAACTTATTCTCTCATGGAGATCACTTTAAATAGCTTCCTTCCTGGACCTGCGGAGGTAAGTAGGCTGCCTGGATCGTGCCACTACCGTCAACTGCAGTGGGGTCCTCTCTGTAGCCTTCTGGCCGAGTCCTTCTGCCTAGTTCCAGACTAGACCTTGCTTCTGACTGGTAATTGTTTATGGGGTACTCTCCATTGCCTCCTGCCTAGCCCTCTCTCAGTTATAGGGGTCCCTGTCAGTAGACGCTAACTGACCTTACCTCTGGATGTTATTGTTTGTGTACGCTCAATTTTGCCTGCTTTATACTTCTACCTTCGGTATGGGGGTCCTTATACGTTGGCTGCTTGACTAGGACCTTTTGATCATTTTTTTGGTATGAGGGATCTTCTCAGTATCCTGTTGCCTAGCCCTCCTCGTCAGTTTTGGGGGTCCCTGTCAGTGGGCCCCTTATTGACTTCATTGCCTATGACCATTTTTAGTATGAGGGATCTTCTCAGCAGCCTGTTTCCTAGCCCTCTCCAATTTTGGGTTGTTGCTGTAGAGTAGGAATTCTGACTGAATGAACCTTGTCCGGCTGTTATGGGGTCCTCTCATAGCCTGGGGATTTCCTTACAAAGAAACTAATTAGTCAGCATCTAGTTGCACAGATTACCACTTTTTTTTAAGAGGCCATGAGGCTTAGCTTTAATAGAAACTTCCATGACATATGACACTCATTGATTCTGTATCTGCACTGTGTTTCGATGTGACTGAGGGGGCAGGCAGATTATGTCTAAAATTTTCTATAAAGATCTAAAAATAGTAGAATATGAATAATGTTTTGCCTACTTGTTTAATCATTCTGATCTTGATATTATTTCCGGTTCTTATGGAACATACAATAACTCTAGGAGCTGCACTGTAGGGTAATAGATGTATCAGTAGAACTGGTGTTTGTAGCCTTGCACAGCATGGCTGTGCCAGTCTATGTGAAGGAAAAACACATCAACAACAAAACTTCCCTAGAATTCTATAAATCGGAGCAGTTTTTTATGCCTACAAAGCGCACACTTGCGCGGCCGTCAGCGTAACTGGTCCCAGCCCATTTTCCTCTCTCCTGTTTGTTTCATTCCACCATGACTGATTTTCCTGTCACTGTCCCCTCTCTTCCCCGTGAGCCCCGGCGAATTTAGATATTTTCGTGCCCTTTGTTTAACCTCCTGCTGTGTGCCGGAGGCAGAGAAAAAACTGACAAGACTGGGTAAAAAATAACAAATATAAAAAAAATTAAGGAGAAAAAAATAGAATGAGAAACTAAACGGGGAGGAGGAGAAGATGAGACTGAGATGTGAAGGGGGTGGATAATACTGCGGCTATTACTATTCCTGGTCAGGCGTGGGTGCCACTTTGGCAACGGTGATTGGGGAACTAGATTTACATATCTTATTTTGTATTGTATTTTAGGAAATCGATTTTGTTATATTATTTTATTTAGGATTATAATTGATTCTAGAACCCATATAACATCTTCGTGTATAATAGTCAGTCCTGGTTTGTAGAGTTTGAGTCGGGGGTGTCCTGGAGAAACCAACAACCAGCTAGAGGTCAGTTTTAGTGACCATGCATGCACATATAGGTCGCGCATATAATGATATTTAATGGGGCCACTTTCATTGTATGCATAGCACTTGGGGGTCATTTACTAAGGGCCCGATGGCGTTTTTTCATTTTTTTTCGATTTGCAACCGAATTGCCCCAAGGTTTTTTGGCACAGGTCTCGCTATCGAAATTGCGCCACAACTGATTCTGAAATCGCAGTTTTGTTTTTTTTTAAAAGTGTCGCTACAGCAAACGCACTTACCTGCACCAAGAAATTAGAAGAGGTGAACTCCGGTAAACTCCAGCGGACCTCGGCGCAGCAGCGACAACCGAGTGTATATCCGTCGCACGGACCTTTGTGAATCCCAGCCGTACCCGAATCAGCGTCAAGAACCGCAACCGCTGGATCGCGACTGGACCGGGTAAGTCAAATCTTCCCATTGTAATATTAATCTAAAATAATCAGGAAGGTGGGGGAATGGGGAGGGAGCTGGATAGTGGGGATAGAGAGCTAAGACACAACGGCAGCAGTCTGTTGGGAATCATCCACTCTCTGCTGGCAGGGAGCCAAGGTAAAATGATGTTAAACATAAAGTTTCTAAAGTACTGACAGAAACACACGCGGGTTTTAATCATTTTAAATGAGAGTTATAGCCCTTATTTTATTTTTTAACTTTTTTTTGTTTTTGTTTTTTTTTTTTTTGATGTTTTGAGTTTTTATAAACCCAACACAATGGCTATCCTATTGCATGGATATTTTCTAGCCAAGTATAAAGCACACTACTATATGCCAGATGAGATGACGCTGAGTTATAAACAAAAATAAACGTATACAATAAAAAAGAGGGACAAATGGCAGACTGTGGCTATTGAAATCCAACCCCTACTAAATTTTCCCACTTGCGTCTTTGCAATGGATAGTGCGTCACTAAGCGCAAAACACAAGCGGTCGCAAGTCTCACTACAAATTGCTCACATTGGCTAGTAGATTGCCCTGCAGCAAGTACAGCCACCAGCATATCAACCAGAAAATCAATACTATAACGCACTGTAGGTCGTAAGCCGTTTGGATTCTCCTATGGCTATTTTGAGCAGTATGAAAGCACACTACTATGCCAGATGAGATGACGCTGGTTATTAAACAAAATAAACGTAAAATAAAAAAAAAAATGGACAAATGCAGACTGTGCCTAATTGAACCCACCCCATACTAAATTTTCCCACTTCGGCTTTGCAATGGATAGTGCGTCACTAACGCAAAAACACAGCGGTCGCAACAAGTCTCACTACAAATTGCTCACAATGGCTAGTAGATGCACTGCAGCAAGTACCCAAGCCACCAGCCAGATCAACCAGAAAATCAAATATATATAACGTACTGCAGGTCGTAAGGCGTTTGGATTCTCCTATGGCTATTTTCTAGCCAAGTATGAAAGCACCTACTATGCAGATGAGATGACTCTGAGTTTTATTTAACAAAATAAACGTAAAATAAAAAGACAAATGGCAGACTGTGCCTAATTGAAATCCAACCCCTACTATAATTTTCCCACTTTCGTCTTTGCAATGGATATGTGCGTCACTAAGCGCAAACACACGTGCAAGTCTCACTACAAATTGCTCACAATTGGCTAGTTAGATGCACCTAGCAGCAAGTACAGCCACCAGCAGATCAACCAGAAATCAAATATATAACGCTACTGTGGTAGGTAAGCCGTTTGGATTCTCCTATGGCTATTTTTAGCCAAGTATGAAAGCACACTACTATGCAGATCAGAGACGAGACCACTGAAGTTATTATAACAAATAAAGCACGTAAAATAAAAAAGGAAAAATGTGCAGTAACATGTGCCTAATTGAAATCACCCCCTACTAAATTTTTCCACTTTGGTGTTTGAGGTGGATATGTGTGTCCACTAAAGCTAACACAACGGTAGCAATCCCCCTGCTAATATCTCCTCACAAAATTATACTAGATGCAAATTAAGACAAAAAAGGAAAAATACGTTTTTTTTCAGCCCTAAAGGTCGGCGTTGGGTTCCGATTGTAGAATCACTCCTGCCTAACAGTAAGCTAATAAACAATCCCTAATGTCCGTGGTCAGGTGGACCTTGTCAGAAACGGCGTTGGTCAGGGCACGGATGATGTTGTCTGACACGTGCTGGTGCAGGGCTGGGACGGCACATCGGGAAAAGTAGTGGCGGCTGGGGACCGAATACCGAGGGGCGGCCGCCGCCATGAGGTTGCGAAAGGCCTCGGTCTCTACTAGCCTATAGGGCAGCATCTCCAGGCTAAGCAATCTGGAGATGTGCACATTAAGGGCTTGGGCGTGCGGGTGGGTTGCACTATATTTGCGTTTCCGCTCCAGCGTCTGGGGTATGGAGAGCTGAACGCTGGTGGATGCTGTGGAGGATCGTGGAGGCGACGATGGGGTTTTTGTGCCAGGGTCCTGGGCAGGGGGCTGACTAGCAGCTGACACAGGGGAAGGAGCAGTGGTGTGCACGGCCGGAGGTGAACGGGCTTGTTGCCACTGAGTGGGGTGCTTAGCATTCATATGCCTGCGCATACTGGTGGTAGTTAAGCTAGTAGTGGTGGAACCCCTGCTGAGCCTGGTTTGGCAAATGTTGCACACCACAGTCCGTCGGTCATCCGGTGTTTCCTTAAAGAACCTCCACACTTCTGAAGATCTAGCCCTCGCCGCAAGAGCCCTCACCACGGGAGCTTCACTAGTTGACAGTGGCGCTGATGCACCAGCTCTGGCCCTGCCTCTCCGTCTGGCCCCACCACTGCCTCTTCCAACCTGTTCAGGTCGAGGACTCTCCTCCGTCTCAGAAGCACTGTGTTCACCCGGCCTCTCAACCCAGCTTGGGTCTGTCACCTCATCATCCTCCGATCCCTCAGTCTGCTCCCCCCTCGGACTTCCTGCCCTGACAACAACTTCCCCACTGTCTGACAACCGTGTCTCCTCATCGTCGGACACCTCTTTACACACTTCCACTACGTCAAGAAGGTCATCATCACCCACAGACTGTGACTGGTGGAAAACCTGGGCATCGGAAAATTGCTCAGCAGCAACCGGACAAGTGGTTTGTGACTGTGGGAAGGGTCCAGAAAACAGTTCCTCAGAGTATGCCGGTTCAAATGCCAAATTTTCCTGGGAGGGGGCAGACTGGGGGGGAGGAGGCTGAGGTGCAGGAGCTGGAGGAGTGCCGATTTCGGTGACATGGGTGGACTGCGTGGAAGACTGACTGGTGGACAAATTGCTCGAAGCATTGTCGGCAATCCACGACATCACCTGTTCGCACTGTTCTGGCCTCAACAGTGCTCTACCACGAGTCCCAGTAACTTCAGACATGAACCTAGGGAGTGTAGCTCTGCGGCGTTCCCCTGCTCCCTCATCAGCAGGTGGTGTCTCACCCCGCCCAGGACCACGGCCTCTGACCCCTGCAGTAGTTGGACGCCCACGTCCCCGCCCTCGTCCTCTACCCCTAGCCCTCGGGTTAAACATTTTTAAAATGAGAG